>OX463772.1:3210489-3221424 GCA_949825005.1 Gasteruption jaculator | reverse complement strand
AAGGAAATCAGGTTCCTCTAGAGGTCGAAGGGGCTAGGCGTAGTGCTAGGAGCCTTCGATCTCTTAAATCCTCTACGAGGGGCTAGGCGTAGTGCTAGGAGCCTCGCAGAAGAATCGAGTATCCCTAATTTTAGGGATTAGGGATAGGAACTAGGTTCCTCTGGGAATCGAAGGGGCTAGGCGTAGTGCTAGGAGCCTTCGATTCCATTAATCCCCTACGAGGGGCTAGGCGTAGTGCTAGGAGCCTCGCAGAAGACTTGAGAATCCTTAGTTTTTAAGGATAAGATTGGAACTAGGTTCCTCTCAGAAACAGAAGGGGCTAGGCGTAGTGCTAGGAGCCTTCTGTCTCTTAAATCCTCTACGAGGGGCTAGGCGTAGTGCTAGGAGCCTCGCAGAAGACTTGAGATTTCCCAAGTACAGGATAATGATCCAGGAAAGGAAATTATCAGGACTTTGTGAATATTAGAGTTCTTTGGAGGAGCTGGCTTTTACCCCAGATCCCCGAAAGAATCTCTTAGTGAGATGTAATTCTGTATCGTTATGATAGCAGAATCAATCTGAGGATTTAGTCGATTTTGCCTCCTTTTATACTCTTCTCAGAGCGTGCCGAAAGCGCTATTTTCCCTTTCCATCGGTCTCTGTGCCGTGATTGGTTTTTCCTAACGGAGTTGGCTCATTTGAATCTCGCACGTTTCGTGTCTCATTGGAGTATTTCAAATGGCGCACCGTCAGTCGCGCAGTCCGCGCCTGCTATAGGCTGCTCAAGAGTTTCAAGGGGCAGTTAGACACGCCCTCAATTGATTCTGTATCATGACTCTCGGTTAACGGATTTTTCGCTTAACCGATGTCATAACGAATTTTTCTGTTATCGTCGTTAACGATTTTTCTTCTTATCGTTGTACCGACTTTATTTCTTAATTCAAATTTAAATTTTGAATCTAGTTCTCTCAGACAGCACAGGCGCTGCTGTAACAAGGACAGCCATCTTGCCTGACGTTGCATCATCGAGTATCAAAGGTAAAAAAGAGAGCGTATGCAATCTAGAAAGTGCGAAGTGCAAGGTGCATGGTGCAGTTTAGTGCTTTCTTTAATAAAAGGGAAACTGTGCTCTCTTTATAATTGGATACTGCGTGCTTTCTTTGAGGTTCGTTTTATTTTAATTAATACTTATTTTTAATATTAATTTTTATCAAAAGACTTTTCTTTTGCCTCAAAACAGTATGTTCTGTTTTGAGGTTATGTCTTTTTGTTTCGACACTGATTCTTTGAAATCCTTCATAGGATCAGTGTTATTAATTAATTTTTGTTATGAAAATGTTTAATAAGCTCATTGTATGAGCTCATTATTATAATTTGCAAGCAGATTCCTCATCTTGTGAGTGGAATCTGCTTCTTTTTCCTCAGAACGGGTGCACACCCGTTTTGAGGTTATGAAGTTTTTAAGTTATGATAATTTTAATCTCAAAATCATTCGTTTTAGTCTCAAATCACTTGAATCGTGAATGATCCGACCAATCAATGTGGTTCCGGTGAATGAATTGATGTTAATTACTCAATTCATTCACCTGTCATCGATTCGACTCATCGAGTGAGTCGAATCCTCTATTTTATTTTCCTCGGATCAGGTGCATCTCGAGGCTATTTTACTTACTTCAATCATCATGGATCTTTAGATCAATGATGATTGATCCAAAGATGTTCATTATCACAATTTATTTATTTAGTATTGGTTCGACCCATCGAGCGAGTCGAACCCTCTATCATGCTTTCCTCGGATCGGGTTGTACCTCCGTCTCGAGGCTATTTTCTTGTTCAATCATCATGGACTTTCTTATCAATGATGATTGAGCTTAAAAGAATATTCAAGAATTGTCATTATTGTAATTATTAACGTTTCAGCAAGTTCGACTTGCCGGAACGTTACAATATATTGTAGCGCGCCTACCAACTTCGCCAAAAGTCGGTGGCGTGTCTCCAAATTTCCACACCCAGAGCCTTTTGCTCACCAAAAATACGAAAAGAAAGAAAAGAAAACAAATCCGGAATTGGGCGCCAGTCCTTACGGACGCGGATTGGCTCTGAGGGCGCCCGGTCTAACTCAGCGAGAGCTGAAAGACCCTCCCAGAGGGAATCCGTTGTCTGGATTGATCGGGAAATTAAAACAAAAGAAAATCCAGACGACTTTTCTCGGGATTAACAAAAATTCGAATTTATTCACGAAAAGAAAGAATCATCAACTGTACAAAAAGAGATAGTTTAATCGGAATTCCCGAAAGTTCGAATTTATTCGCAATAAAAATAAGATTCAATAATTGCACAAAAGAAACCCAAAAAAGAATATAATTTAAGCGGGAACCCTCCGATGAACAATAAATATTTAATAATCCGAAATCACGCGATAGAAAATAGCATAACAAAAAAAAGGAAGTCGATAGGAAGGTAGGCGATAGGATTTTAAACAGGATGCCAAAAATTCTTAAACCAGACCTTGTGAAGGCACTCACCACGGTGGTTGGTCACAAAGCCAAAATCCAGATTTGCTTAATGGCAAACTTCCACAAAAAAATCCGGAATTCCAACAAAAGTCCAAGGTAACTTCAAAAATTTAGATAATCCCTTTGAAACGCGTGAGATGACACCAAAGTTGATCCGCGCTCTGCTAAGGCTCAGAAATCTCTGATTAGCTGATTTCGGCTTCCTCGCGTTGTTAGTGATAGCGCCATCCTTTGCACGGCAGGATTCGGGAATTACGACAAGTTCTCGGGCGATAATTAGGACATCAACCCATTTTTCCATTATCGACCCGTCTCCTGCGAATCGGTAGATGGCCGTAGGCGATAGATCCTTGACATCCTTCTCCTTGTCTCTCTCGGGAGTCGGTAGGTCTTCCTTCCTTCTCTGTTCTAGCGCTGTCACGAGCGGCAGCGGCAGTCTTCTCTCTCCTTCTCTCCAACGTTGAGGGAGCGTTGATCCTCCTTGTCTTCCTTCGTCTTTTCTTCGTGCCGATCTTTCTGATCTTATTGGCAAGGAATTTGGAAGGGAAGGGAATGATGTGACAGCGTTAGGCAGAAGTATTCGATAATGCAAAAATTATATAATATGATTCGTTACTATAATCGAAAATAAAAATACAATTGCAATAATAATGAATGCGATATAATGGTTCTTCAGGTTCCCGGGAGATTTCTGAGCACTCTTAGTTTTCAATAACTCCCGATAGCCCGAATTTACGAAAGAATTACGAGAAGACAAAAAGAAAGACATAAATTATAAAAATTAGCGAGATTTTTACGAGATAATGGAACGGGAAAAATTTTCCACGTTACAATATATATATATTCTTATACTTACTCTAAGATATTTTTTCCTTAATCTGCTACAGATGGAGCAAAAAACTAGCTATCGACCTGGACCAGTCGAACTAGGATGCGAATTATATTCAACGGAGTATTACAGATGTGAAAAAATCGAGGGATTTATTCTCCCAGGGCAAAATGAATACTTGTGTTCATCCTGTCACTATAAATTAAAAGTGGCATACCACGATAGCGTTAAATACTATAAAAAATTTACACAACATAGTTTTAATAATAAGAATCATTTATTAAAGCGCTCTGGGACGAGTCCCCTAAAGCGCGAAACCATATGTACAAAATATTCTGATGGGAGTATAATTGCCGTAGGCTCCAAAGAATAAAAATAGTTAACAATAACAAAAAAACATGATAGTATATAAATAACAAACAAATATAAACGGAGAAAAGAGACTTACAATATAATAGAAGATTAGAAATAGATTATATAAATAATAAAATAAAATGGATAAAATAAAACAGAGTAACGCAAGAAAAAGATTTGCATTGCAGATTCACGTTTGATCCCTAGAGGAGCTAATAAATGAATACAGCATTCTTTTAAAATCAGCATATGAAGGCTGTTTTCTAAGTGTAACGGGGAGACTGTTCCACAGCTCCGCAGCAGAACAGGTAAAAGAAGCTTTGAAAATTTCAGTACGAAACGGGGGCAGTTTAAGCGTCGTGGAATCAGTTCTAGTATTTTTGCTGATTACTTCATTGCGGAAAGTGAACAGTTGAGCAAGATACAAAGGACGCTGCTTTTGTAAAACTGAATAGATTTGATTACAAGTGAAATATTTCCGTCTTTCATCCACTCTCAGCCACCCTAGTTTGTGCAAGTAAGGCGTTACATGTTCATCTCTACTAAGGTCAAAAATGAATCTGATACAAGAATTGAGAGCTCTCTGCAAAATTTGGTTCTGTTCCTTTGTAATATTTTGTAAAATGACGCAACTGTAATCAAGATGGGGAAAGACTAATGTAGTTATAAGGCGTATTCGCAGAGCCTGTGACAGTAGAGGTTTGGCCAGTTTCAGTTGGTGCAATATTCCGTAGATTTTCCTGGAGGTGTTTCTGACATGTGTATCCCAAGACAGATTGTTCGAGATGGGGATACCAAGATGGTTTACTTGTGAGGAGAAGGGGACATAAGTCCCATTAACCATGATCCTACAAGTATTTGGTAGACTAATGGTGTTGAGGTATCTCGCTGATCCCGCTATCATGACCTTGGTTTTCTCATTGTTAAGTAGCAACCCAATGCTACTAGCCCAGGTACATGTGGCAGCTACATCGTCGTTGATCTTGGCGATGGTTTCCGCGAGATTGTGAGGATCCGATTCCAAGTAGATTTGAAGGTCATCCGCGTAGAAGTTGTATTTGCAGTGCTTCAAGTTTTATAGATTCCTGAAACATATAAAGAAAATAACAGGGGTCCAAGGACAGAACCTTGGGGGACACCTGAGGAAAGTTCCTTCCAGGAAGAGAAAGTACCATCTGAATCTCTAACTGCCTGACGTCTACCAGTGAGGTACGAGCAGAACCATTCAAGGACGGACCTGGAGAAATTGAGAGCTCTTAAGGATTCAATTAAGATAGAGTGATCAACCCTGTCGAATGCCTTAGAGAAGACGAAAAATATGAGTACGGTCACCTTCCTATGTTCAGTTGCTAGTCTAACATCATCTAGAATTCTGATGAGGGCAGTTTGAGTACTATGATGCTTTTTGTACGCAGATTGGAAAGTATCCAAAAGATCATGTTTTTCCAGGAAATGAGTAACCTGAACAGTGACAAGTTTCTCAAGAATTTTTGATAGAGAGCACAGAACTGAGATAGGTCTGTAGTCGTTGCACGACGATGGAGATTTAATTTTAGGGATGTGACAGATGACAGCAGACTTCCATAGGGTAGGAAAGACACCATTCATGAGTGAGAATGAGAAGACATGGAGAAGGATAGGGTAGAGGGCCGGTAGCGCTCTTTTTATGTCCAAGATGGATAAACCATCAACTCCTAGGGCGTTAGATTTGGATGACAAAATGGCCGTCTTGACGTCCTTTAAGAGTTAGAGTTGTTTATTTAACGCTCTGGGACAGGTCCCCTAAAGCGCGAAACCAGAAATTACAATACATAAACAATAAATATACATAAGATAACAGTGAAAATAGACTCCTCTATGTAATATAATATATAATTAAATAGATTAACAATAACGTAAAAATAACAATATAAAGTAATAAATTTACACAATAAAAAAGGAAAAGAGAAAGCAGCACAGAACTACTGTTAAGAACAACTTGCTACGGTTAATTTTGATGCCTCGCAGAGATTATGTGCTCAAACAGACGTTTTTTGAACACCGGAAAGGATGTTTCATTTCGAATTTTAACTGGCAGAGAGTTCCATAGTTTGCTAGCCGAGTTGACGAACGAGTTCTGGTAAATATCAGTCCGAGACTTAGGTATCCATAATGTTAAATGATCATGTCTGCTGTCTCTACCGACAACCTGATTGCGATAAGTGAACTTATCATGCAAGTATTTAGGTTGCTTGCTATTCAGAATAGAGTACGTTAAATTTCCAAGAAAATATAGGCGCCTTTCTTCGATTCTGAGCCAGCCTAGTTCTATTAGGTAAGGCGTTATGTGTTCATCTCTGCGGAGGTCAAAAATGAACCTGATGCAACTGTTCATCACTCTTTCGAGTGTCTTGTCATCCTTTTTGGTGTTTCCATATAACGCTACGCAGCAATAGTCCAGGTGTGGAGATACTAATGTCGTAATTAGCCGAGTACGAAGTTCCAGAGGTAACAGGTGCTTAGATAGCTTCAGTTGGTGCAGAATTCCAAAAGCTCTTTTGGACACGCTTCTGATATGAGTTTCCCACGAAAGATTCCTGGTGAATGTTACTCCGAGATGCACACATTCGTTGGAGAACGGAATTTCGACTCCATTGACAACCACTTTAGGTATAGTTGAGAAGTCGATGGAGTTTAATCTTCTACTCGTACCAGCAATCATGACCTTGGTTTTTTGATGGTTGAGAACAAGGCCAATTTTCGAGCTCCAGCTGCATATGGCGTTGATGTCCTCACGGAGTTTGTACATCGTGTCTTCTAAGTTAGCCTGTTCTGTGTCCAGGTAGATCTGAAGGTCATCCGCGTAGAGATTGTACTTCGAGTACTTGACTTGACTGCTAATCCCTGAAACATATAAACAGAAAAGGAGGGGGCCAAGCACCGATCCCTGAGGAACTCCAGATAGGAGGGTTTTCCAAGATGAAGAGGAACCGTCTACGTCTTTGACAGCGTGAGATCTACCAGTTAGGTAGGAACAGAACCATTTCAGGGCCGAGTTTGAAAGATTGAGTTTCCTCAGTTCCTGAATGAGGATGTAGTGGTCAACTCTATCGAAAGCCTTTGAGAAATCGAAAAAGACTAATACCGTTACCATCTGGTGATCTATGGCAAGCTTAATATCATCCAGGATTCTGATCAGGGCAGTTTGAGTGCTGTGGTACTTTCTGTAAGCTGACTGAAAAGTGTCTTGCAGACTTTTTCCATCAAGAAATTCAGTAACCTGATCTGCTACAAGTTTCTCTAATATTTTAGAGATTGCACAGAGGATCGAAATAGGTCTATAGTCGTTGCAAGAGGTAGGGCACTTCGTTTTGGGTATAGGACAGATCAATGCCGATTTCCAAAGAGTAGGAAAGACTCCGTTGATGAGCGAAAAAGATATAAGATGTTGCAGAAATATATTTAGAGAAGGAAGGGCCCTTCTTATTTCTGATATACTCAGCCCATCAACTCCAACAGCATTTGATTTGAAGGAGTTTATGACAGTTTGAATGTCCTTTAACGAAGGCTCACGAAAGAAGAATTTATCGTCACTGTATCCAGTGTCTCCAATAAAGATCTGTTCACCATGGGGACGGCTGTTTTGTCCCACTGACGAAAAATGGTTGACTAAAGATTCTATGGGGACCGCAAGTTTGCTATGAGTGGCTTTACTTTTAATTAAGTGTAGCTTCCTCAGTTCCGTGAAAACCTCTTTGGAATTGTTTAATTTGCCAAATACTTTAACATAATATTTCTGTCTAGCTGTATTAATTAAAGTTTTAACCTCATTTCTAAGTGTCTTGTATAAGTTATACAGGTGTGTCGTCTTAAATTTGCGCCAGGATCGATGTATCCTGTTTCTTTCCCGAATCTTATCCTTAAGGTACTGTGTTAACCAAGGGGCGGGTTTTCTTTTGGATGCTACTGTATGATACGGGGCATGTAAATCAAGACACCTATGCAGATGATCGTTCAGTATCTCTACTTTGACGTTAATGTCAGTGGTGGCGAAAAAACCGTCCCAGTCTTGGTTCAACAGATCGACTTGGAAATCAGTGGTGGAAAATTCTCTAAAATCACGACAGCTGAAGTTTCTCT
This sequence comes from Gasteruption jaculator, assembly GCA_949825005.1. NCBI lineage: Eukaryota > Metazoa > Arthropoda > Insecta > Hymenoptera > Gasteruptiidae > Gasteruption > Gasteruption jaculator. Next base: position 3,213,627 of record OX463772.1, on the reverse strand, counting down.
CTTGATATTTCTCTACCGGAAATTTATACTCTACAAAAATGAGATCGTGTGAGGACAGAGACACCGGCTGCTGTCCCCACTCCCTCAGTTTGTCTGTAGTGTCTACCAGACAGTGATCAATCCATGTACTCGAGTTCTTGAGATTGTGAGTGGGTTCGAAGGAGACAATGTGCAGATTAGATGCTTCGGCGAAATTTTTCAGATGTCGAGCATCCAGAGAGCATTGGCATAAGTCTACGTTGAAGTCACCCATCACAATAAGATTCGAGTACGAGGAAAAAAGGTCTAGTAGACAGTCTTCGAATTCTTGTAGGGATCCTAGTCGTGGAGGTCGGTAAACTGTGACGAGGAGAAGTTTGTTCGAGTCAGATGTGATGATTTCTGCTATTATATATTCAGGTTTGTAGCAGTACAGTCCACCAGAGTTAGCCAAGATTTTAGCTTTGATGGAGTTATGAAGATAAAAACCTACACCACCTCCATTTTTACCCATTCTGTCACAGCGAAACAGACTGTATCCTGTGAGACTGACAAAATCATCGCTAATAGCATCTGTGAGCCATGTTTCAGACATACAGATAGCATGGAATCCTGAACTCGTGAAAAGAAGCCTGAAATCTTCAATGTGTCCAATTAGTGATTGACAGTTCACATGACAGACACGGAGATTTTCGAGTGATGGCGAAGACTTCATCCGTAATTAGTTTTCCTCACCTTTTCAGTTATCCTTTTTTTAAGAAGAGGGCACTTCTCTCCATCGAACGCGGAGTGAGACACATCAGACAGTTTAGAGATTTTGCAATTGTAGCAAGTTAGCGTACTCTCTACTTTGTTGCAATCTTTCCTTTCATGGTCACCTGAGCAGTGACCACAATGAGGGGTAGACCGACAGTCCGATGCAATATGCCCGAAGTTAAGACATTTAAAGCATTGAGTCACCTTTGTGTGGTCCAGGAAAGTGCATGAAGTGAATCTTAAATAGATTCGTTCATCCTTTTTAAGAGAGAGACGAACTTCTGGAGGGACTTCAATTACGCATCTAGTGGTAGTTCGGTTTGGTTTTGCTGGAAAAACATAAATGATTTTGATGTCCGGATTGTTAATTCCATTTAGGTTGTAGTCGATAAGATCTTCCCTAATTTCCTCTTTGGATAGATTCGAGGGTACACCCGAGACCAGTAGCCTGGGATTGTATTTAAAGTCATCTCTGACCACCAGACCAGCTTGGGCAAGAGAAGGGAGAGTCCTAAGCTTTTCTATATCGACTGCCTTTGCTTCAACCCGGACGCTGTTTTTTCCAGCTCTCGAAAGTCTTTCAACTTTTAAACCAACCTCACAAGGCTTTACAGTTTTGATGAGAGCTTCCCTGACTTTAGGGACCGAGTTAAGAGTCTCGTCAGATGCTGATTTGGGTGCTATTATGAAATCCTTCGTCTTTGAGATTTCAACGATTGGGCCTTTGGGTATGTGAACCTTGGAAGTTTTAAGAACTTCGGAGAAGGAGGGGGTAGTGTTTGGGACGTTAGACGCCTGTACCGAGTTGGATACCACTTCCGGTATGGTGTCAATGACGTCCTTAACACTGCCTACGCAGTTACGGATCAGCCCTGCATTAGTTTTAATGACACTTTTGGAAAACTGCTCAATCGTGACATTTTTTTGAGCAAGCGTAGAATAGCCCGTCACAAGAGAATTAAATGCCGTCTGATACGCCAAAAACAATTCACTGAGAAGGGTTTTGTTGTCGACAGATTCAGTAGAAACGGCTAAATATTTATTAAATAAAATGTCATGCCTCAACAGCTTCTCCCTCATTTCTTTTATCTGGCCGTTTGAAATAGGCAAGCAGTCTGACGTATCATTGTCAGCTGGTAAGAAGGAGAGAGCTGTAAAAGTAGACGGAGAAGAGGTGATCGCCGTAGCTCTCAGTATGGAAGGGGAATTGGAAGTGGTGGCAGTGGTAGAAGGAACTGTGACGCGATCCCTCTTGCCGCTGCCACTTCCAAGGCGTGAACGAGTATTCGCCGACATTCCCGGAACACCGAGAGTTCTCGGTAACTTAACGAACTGACCGATCTAACCGATTAGAGCGTTGTGACGTCACGAAATGGTCGTTGGGAGAACTGTCACCTATTCGTACGACAACAACAAGCACGATTTATGATAAAGACTCACCATGCACTGAATGCAGCTCAATGAGTTATGCGATGAACTATGCACATACTACACTAGATCAGCACTCAAACTGGTATTCACTTTAGTATAAATAAGTGAAAAACAAGAAAAATAGAGGAGCCTCTAACACAGCGAACTTCTCCCCTAGCCCTCTAGCGGGAGATTTTTCTGGTTCAGAAAGTCAATTTTGTCAAGATGGTTCAGAAAAGTAGAATATTTTGTCGCTATACTCCGGTTCACCTATATATATTCGCGCTTTAGGGGACTCGTCCCAGAGCGCTTTAATAAATGATTCTTATTATTGTTATTATTATATAGTACCGTGTGTTGTGCTGCGATGAGCACCGATACTTGAGAAATGGGTAATGAGTGTCTCAGCCGGAACCAGAAGTCTAGCTTGAGGGTCTTTGCGTTTTATTAAACCCAACTTTCCAAGGTGACCAAAAACTTCCTTTGCATTGGAGAGGTTACCGAAAACTGTATTATAATAAAGCTTTTTAGCTTTGAAAATTCTTTTTTTTTACCCGATTACGGATGGACTTATACTTCACATGAAGAGCAATAGTACCGTATTTTCGCCAGCATTTTCGAATTCGATCCCTTTCCTTCATTTCTTCTTTGAGCTCCGAGGAAATCCATGGAGTAGGATTTCTTCTGGACGTAACTGAATGCCATGGAGCATTAGTATCTAAGCTATTAAGAAAGTTGTAGTTAAACCTGTTAACCATTTCATCAATGTCATTGACACTAAAGAAACAAGTCCAGTCGCAACTGCATAAGTCTCGTATGAATGATTCAGTACAGAAATTCCTAAAATCTCTACATGAAAATTGTCTGTGTTTATGCTTCACGACCGAGAATTTATATTCCACGTAAATCAAATCATGAGAAGAAAGTGCAACTCCGTGTTGTCCGTAATTATACAATTTGGAATCATCGTCAACAATGCAGTGATCGATCCAT
>OX463772.1:3050489-3205489 GCA_949825005.1 Gasteruption jaculator | reverse complement strand
AGGTACTTGAGAAGGTCTACGCTAACCATTCGTAGAGAGAGAGAAGAACTCTTATATGTAACAAGAGTAGTAATGCAGTTTTCTGTTTAAATTCTGGTTGAATTTACTATATCTAATATTTGGATCGATTTTATTAATCGTCGGACGTAACACTATTTTTCCCGGCATTTGTGACCTGCTCAACTTTGAGGCCTACTTCAGACGGGTTCACAGCCTTCATGAGAACGTCTCTGGTTTTGTTCGCAGTGTTTAAGTTTTCATTTGAAGAAGGGCAAGGGGCAATAATAAAATCCTTGGTCCTGGTAATGGCAACACTAGGACCTCTAGGAAAGTGGACTGTGGATGTCTTGAGTACATCCGCGAAGGAAGTGGGGGGTTGCTCTACGTTAGAAGTCTGGGGAAAGGCACTCGCAACAGCATCAGGGATAGTCGCAACGACATCCCTGACACCGCTGACGCAGTTCCTAATGAGCCCTGTGTTTGCCTTTATGACGCTACTTGAACACTGTTCAACTGTCAAATTCCTTTCAGCTAGAGCAGCGTAGCCAGCGACCAGGGAGTTAAAAGCAGTTTGATATCCCAGAAAAAGTTCTTGAAGAAAGGTTTTGTTACTGGACGTTTCTTTGGATTCTGCTAAATATTTCAAAAACAAGGAATCATGCTGTAGGAGCTTAGAACGCATGTTCTTTAATTCCATATTCGAAATAGGCAGCGCATTGAGAGAGCTGACTGAGTCAGCTGTAATGAAATGAGAAGGGGAGTAAGGAGAGGGGGACAGCAAGTCCCCTGCCGCCTTCGAACTACTAGCACTACCCGTACGCGTGCGGCTACCTTGCCTATTTAGATTAATATTCGACATACCGAACGATGAGAGCCGACAGCAGCCGAAGTTTCCCGAAAAAAGACCGCGATCTCACCAGTGACGTCACAGATGAAACGTCCAAACCACCTCTCACAGATGAAAAATGCAAAAAAGAGGAGACCACCACAGATTATCACTCGAACAAAGAAAACCAAGAAAGAGAGCACCACTAATTGTACGAGATGAGAGGCTCAAAATATTGATTTGGTCGAAAAAACCAGCTCAAAATAAACGAAGAACACGGAGCCTGACAGCACACAACCACTCTCCCCACGATGGAGAGGGGATATCCCTATATTGTACCACCTGTTAAGAATTGTTTCGGTGTTGGTGTGTTCGTGTTGTTAGGTGTTTGTGTAGTCGTTGCGTTAATTTGGTTGGTATGAGTTGAGTTATTTTGTGTTGCTCTGTTTTGTGTGGTTTGTGTTTCGTTTGTCCTGTTTTCGTCTGTGGGGGGTGTGTTTTGTTTCGAATGTGTGTTTTCAAAGAGTCTTGACAGTGCGTCTGGGACAGTATGCATTTTTCCTTTTCTATGAATTATTTCATAATCATGTTCTTGTAATTCTAAGAACCACCTCATCAGTCTACCTGAAGGGTTTTTTAAGTTGTGTAGCCATTTCAGACAACTATGGTCTATTATGACTATGAATTTATAACCTTCAATGTAAGGTCTGAATTTTTTTACTGCCCAGACTACCGCCAAGCACTCTTTTTCTGTTGTTGTGTATCGTTTTTCTTGGTCTGTGAGCATTCTGATAGCGTAAGTAATTGGGTGTTCAATTCCATCTATGTTTTGTGACAGAACTGCTCCCAGACCATTGTTGCTTGCGTCCGTCTGTAGTGTGAATGTTTGTGTGAAATCAGGTCGTGTAAGGGCTGGTGGTGTTGTCAAAATGTTTTTAATTGTATTCAGAGATTCCTCCTGGGCAGAAGTCCATTCCCATTTTGCATTTTTTTTTAATAGTTTTGTTAAAGGAGCTATTATCTCCGAATAATGTGGAATGAATCTTCTGTACCAGGATGCCATGCCCAGGAATCTCTGAATATGTTTCTGCGTCTTTGGTGTCGGGTATTCCTTAATGGGCTGTACTTTTTCTAAGTCAGCTTGTAAACCCTTTTCGTTGATAATGTAAACAAGATACCGCACCTCCGAGCACCCGAATTCGCTTTTTTCCGTATTAATTTCTAGGTTCGCTTCATTGATCTTAGATATTATTTTTTTCAGCCACTTCGTGTGCTCCTCGAAGGTATCGGCCACTATGATCACATCATCCATATAGGCGAATGCGTATGGCTCCATTTCTGGAGGTATTATTTCGTCCAGCAACCTTTGAAAGGTTGCTGGTGCATTTGTTAATCCATACGGCATTCGCTTAAAATGGAACAACCCTCTACCTGGTATTCTAAATGCTGTTATTTCTTTTGATCCTTCTTCCAGAGGTATCTGGTAGAAGGCTTGGGATAGATCTATTTTCGATATGTATTTTGCCTGTCTCAGTCTGTCAAGTATAGAGTCAATGTATCGTAATGGGTATACGTCTTTTTTTGTAATGTCGTTCACTTTTTTAAAGTTTAGGCAGAATCTGTGTTTGCCATTTGGTTTCTTTACAATAACAATGGGGTTAGCCCAATCACTTTTGGATGGCTCGATGATATCATTGTTTAGCATTTCATCTACTTCTTTATTAATTAGATCGAACATCTTGGGTGACATGGGGTACCCTTTTTGTTTTATTGCCTTAGATTTACCTTGTGTGTCTATCTTGTGTTTTACCAGGTGTGTTGTTCCTAGTTTTTGTCGTGGTGTGGGTATGATCGTGTTTAGTAAGTTGTTTAATTGTGTTTGTTGTCTGTTCGTTAATTTTGTAATTGGCGAACATTTTGTCGGGTTATTGTGTGTGTCAGTCGTTTGTCTGTCGGTGTCTGTTGTGTGTTGTGGTAATGGCCAAAAAATGGGAAAAAATTTGTCTGGAGAACTGTCGAATGACCACAGGTTAAGTTTGAAGTTTGCTACTAAACCTGCTTTTCTTATGTAATCCATTCCTAGGATAAAATCTATAGACAGTTCTTACATTAATCTAATTTCTAGTGTGTCTGTTTTCTCGTTGTTTGTTATTGGCACCGTTGCTGTGCCTAATATTTGTGCGGTGGACCCGTTTGCTGTTACAATTTTTTCATCTATTTTATCTATATTCCAGTTTTCCTCTAATACTGTTTTAATTACTTTCTTTCCAGCAAACGAGTTCACCGCCCCTGTGTCTACAAGAGTCTCGATGATTTTCCTACTCTTACCTACTTGTATGTGTAGGAACCATCTTGGATCTTTTGGAGATACCACAGGAACTGTGTTTGTTTGTTTTCTGTTATTTACTATTTTGTTTAATATTAATGGTGTATCTGTTTGTATTTTTTCTGGTTTCCGATTTTTTTGTGTGTGTTATGACCCTTTCTTGCTTTCGTTTGACTCCCCTTTGGTCACTTTGAGGGCACTCAAAATTCGTTTTTTGTACAGTTAGGACAAAATCGAGCTAATGTGTTTTGTGTTTTACATCTGTAACAAAACGGTTCAAAAGGTATCCTACATTGTTCTTGTGTGTGGTTTGGATTATTACATTTCTTACAATTTTCCATTTTGTATTGTCTGTAATTTTGTTTATTTTTATTTGTGTTTTGTGTTTGTGTATTGTTTTGTTTGTATGTTGAGGTGCTAGGTGTTTGTGTGGTGGATTTTGCGGACTGTGAAGGTGTATCAGTGGGTGATTGTACTATGTATTGTGTATTTTGTCTTTGTACGTTTGTCTGTGTGTTTGTCGTGTATTGTTTTGTTAGTCTTTCGTTTTCATCTCTTTCAGTTTAAAATTTTTCTATTTCTTTTCCTTGTTCTATTAGTTCTTGGAAGGAGAAGAAATCGGTTCGTTTTATTGTGTTTGTGTATTGGGGTGTTAATCGTAAGCATGTCATGTCTAGTTGTTGTGTTATGCTGTATGGCGGGAGTTTTTGACTCAAAAGTGTTCTATATCGTGTTATAAATTTGTTAATTGATTCCGTTTCGCTCTGAGTGGTGCTTTTTATTTTAAATTTAAGTCTTTTTTGAAATGTTGGTGCATCATACTCAGAACGAAATGAGCTTTCAAACTGCTCCCATGATTGCCAGTTACTTTTATGTAATTTATACCATTGTAAGGCAGTGTCTTTTAGTGTGTAGGACAAGCAGGGCAGCATATTTTCTAATGATAACTCATAGATTGCTCCTAATTCTTTAAGAGAATCCAAAAAATCTTCTGGGTTCTCGTATGATTCCCCTTCGAAACATATTTTTGATTCTTTGACTGCTGCTATAGCTGTGTTTTTCGTCTGTTGCAAGATTGTTTGTGTTAAAATTGTTAATTCATTATTATTGTTATTTGTATTTTCATTGTGTATTTGATTTTCTGTTGTTTCTGTATGTGTCTGTACGCTAGTTTGGGGTTGTGTAGTGTCTTGCATGTGTCTGTTGGTGATTTGTATTTTTTGTTTTAGCATGTCTTCCATAAACTCATGCATATTTTGCATGAGAATTTGGAACTGCATCTGGTTTTGTTCTGTTTGTTTGTTTAAACGTTCCTCTATTAACTCTAATTTTTTTTCTAGTATATCGTCTTTTTGAAGGGGAACGTTACTTTCTACATTTTTAGTTATCGTGTTTGGTTTTTTCGTTTTTGGAATCGCCCCTTGTGTCGTGTACGTTTGGTTTTGTGTTGTTTTCTGTGTGGCTGGTGTGGATTGGTGTAAGGGAACCGTGAATTTTATACCGGATGACGGTATATTATTTGTTTCTTCCCTATTTTCACCTATGGTAATGGGTGGATTTCTGTCTGTCATTGTGTTATGCTCCCTCTATATTTCGTTCGTGAAATTAATTATTGTGTTGTCTAATTGTATTTCTTGTATTTCTTTCTCTTTTCCCTGGGTTTCCTTTTCCGATTTCTTTGACATTGTAATTTTTTTTTTAGTATAATTGAGGGAAACGAGAAAAGGAAAAGAAAAAAAAATAGAGTTTGAAAATATGAAATATATTAATTTTTCTTTGTGTTTGTATGTGTAAAAGTGTGTTTAAAAAATGTAATTTGGAAGTGTAGGTTTTGTGTAGTGAATTTTAATTATGTATAATATATATTTGAATTTTGTCGTTATATTCTTGTCGCTTACAAGATTAATGTGTGAGTGGAATTGTTCCTTTGCGATAGCCTTTGGAATAGCCTTTTGTATTCCGCTGGTTATGCCTTTCCTACGGAGCCGCGTGTTTACTGTTTTTCAACCCGGGCTGGATTTTATCTTCTCTTAGGTGAAGACTTCTCGAATATTTCACCCAAGAGAATATTTTAATTTTAAAATCAAACTTGGATTTTAATTTAATTAACTTAATTTTTAGAAAATTAATAATTAGTTTTTTTTTAAATATGTATGTTTTTTCCCTTTTTTTTTATTATTAAGGAAAAGTTTCGTATACGAGAAATAGAGAGAGCGGAGCCGGAAAGGCAGAACTTGCAAAAGAAAAAAAAATAGTAGTTTTTGAAGAAAAAAAAAATTCGATTTTGAACTATAATAGTTAATTTTATTATTATTTTTCTTTCTTTTTAATGTTTTTCTTTTTGTTCGGGCGCCAATTTGCGACGGCTCCTTTGGAAACCGTTTAATGAGGGGGCCAAAGTCCGCGCGTAGTTCGTTGCTGGGACAAAAAAGGGGGGAAAATGAATCCTTTACTGAAGACTATACGTTTATTAACTATTGGATGGGGATGAAAATGTGTTTGTGTGTGTGTGAGTGTATGTATGTGTCCAGTCCTTCCGTGTTCTTCCCTCCGCGATGTCCCCGCGTCTTCTTAGGGTTCTCGGTCCTCGTCCTTATCTCTCGTCCTTCCTCTTCCTTTCCCGTCCTTTGTGGATCTCTCTTTCCTCGTCCTTCGTCCTTCTCTCCTGTCCTTATCCTTAGTTCTTAAGCTTTCTTGTATTTTTAATCCTTTTCACTGTATGTTACAAGATACAAGAAAGCTGAAGAACTAAGGATAAGGACAGGAGGGAAGGACGAAAGACGAGGAAAGAGAGATCCACAAAGGACGGGAAAGGAAGAGGAAGGACGAGAGATAAGGACGAGGACCGAGAACCCTAAGAAAACGCGAGACTTTTACGAGGTGAGCTAAATGCGTGTGAGGATTCGTGTACTGGACGGGCAAAGTCTAAGATAATTCTAATAATTGATTCCCTAGTGACGCTCCAGGATTTCTAGGGATATGGATAAAATTTTATTATTTAAAGTAATTTAAAGGAGTATTTGAGGGTCTTTTTTGTAGAGGGCCTTTCTTTTACCTCTCTTTCTGCGGTCAATAAGAGCTCGAGCGCAATGTCGAGGGCTTATTGAGTTTTTTTCACGATCTGCGATCAATGAGAGCTCGAACGCAATGTCGAGGGCTTATTGATTCTATCACTAAGGGCTTGAGCGCGATGTCAAGGGCTTATTGATTCTTCTTCGCGGGCAAATTCACGTTTTATCCAGTTTATCTTTTAATACCTTTCGGATTCCTTTTAGATGATAATCAGTGAGAGCTCGAGCGCAATGTCGAGGGCTCACGGATTCTCTTTCAAAGTGATCCTGATCGGTGAGGACCCGAACGCAGTGTCGAGGGCTCACGGATCTGTATTCTTTGCTGATGCAATCGGTGAGGGCTCGAGCGCAATGTCGAGGGCTCACGGATTTATATTTTAAATAATGCAATCAGTGAGAGCTCGAACGCAATGTCGAGGGCTCACGGATTTTATATTTAAATAATTTTAAATGGTGAGAGCTCGAGCGAGATGTCGAGGGCTCTCGGATCTTTTTACTTTTTAAATGATAGTTGTAATCGGTGAGAGCTCGAACGCAATGTCGAGGGCTCACGGATTTTATTTTAAGTGATTTTAATCGGCGAGAGCTCGAGCGCTAGGTCGAGGGCTCGCGGATTTTATTTTTTTAGATCTTTTAATGAACAGTGAGAGCTTGGACGCAATGCCAAGGGCTCACTGGTTTTCTTTTTACTGATCAACAATAAGGGCTTGAACGCTATGTCAAGGGCTTATTGTGTTTTTGAGGATATACCATAAGAGCTCGGACGCTATGCCGGGGGCTTATGGTATCTTTGTATTTGCAACAGGGCAAATATCGAGATCCGATCTCTTTTCTGCGATCTTTATTACGATCTTGCAGAAGATCGATCTGAATTTATGAGATCCTCCAGCTCCTTTTATACTGTCCGGAGCGTGTCAACCCCGATCTGTCGCCTACCCCCATGATGGCTCTTCATCAGGAGGGGCTAGTCCTGGTTCACGTTGGCTAATTTCAAATCCTGCTCTAGGAATTTGAATAACGCGTGAAACAGTTACGGGAGTTGACGCCGCTATTGGTTGCCCCGGACAAATCTTAAGGATCTATTGGTTCTCTTATAATTCAAATTTGAATTGTTCCGCATCTTCTGCGAGAACATTCGATAACGAAAATTTGCACTACGTCAGTGAACGGATTTTATTCTTAAATTAGTTCCTTTTCTCGTTCACTGACAGCGCTTGTATCCTTTATCTGAGCCTCAGTGCCTATCATTGGCGCTCAGATAAGGATACTATCCTTCCTTATCGATCCTCTTGATCGATAAGGATGTCTTTCGGTATTTCTTATTCGTGCTCTCAGACAACGGGCGCTGCTGTATAAAGACAGCAAATTACCGCCCAATTATCCATCAGCGAGCGTTGTAATTGATCTATATAGGAAATAGATCTTAATGATTCTATGGATAAAATTCTTAATAATATTCTTAATTTAAATCCACATGTTAGAAATGACAGGATTTCTAACCTGTCGAATTGATATTTAATAATTTAAGTTTAGTATTAAATATTTTGCGTTTCCAGATTTTCTGGTTTTAAGGTAATTTCTTTTTAATTTAATTCTAATGATCAATAAGGGCTTGGACGCAATGCCAAGGGCTTATTGATTTCATGAAATGAAATATTAATTTTTTAATTGTTGCGGCAGACCGTTTGAAAACGAACAGTTTGTGTCAAGTGCGGTATTTCACAACATTGTATGTCGAGTCCTGTTATTTGTTTTGTAAATTCAAACCGTCACTATCCTTAACTTTCGCGTTTTTGCTCATACAAGGGATACGGCAAGGTAGATTCCCTGCGATTCGCCACTCGATTTTCATAAAAGGAATAAATTGATTTTTTTTCCATTTACACTGACGAGTTTTTCTTCTTTTTCACGTTACTAAAGAAAACCTTAGCTATCTTTTCCTAACTCCCTATAAACGACTTTTTATGCTTTTCTCACAACATTATTTGGTCCTTCGAGCCGGATCGAGTGGCTTCATATTCACAAAATCCTCTTTAATGTGGTTCGTTATAAACTCTCAATTTTCTGTGATCAATTTCCGCCTTTAATTAGTGACTTACGGTGTTCATCCTCAATCCATGGGTGTTATCGCAACTTAAAGCTCAGTAACTCGAAAATAGTGAAACGACGCTTGGTGTTTTACATAACAATCCAATAAATAATTTTGTTTGAAGTGACCTTGCTATCAAGTGACCGTTAAAGTTTTCGCTACGGTGAATCAATCTCGGCCATGGCAACTGTGGACTCGATACTTGATCGCCAACATGAGACATTTAGACTAATTTCCAGAACCATTACGAATTTTAAAAAGATTGGAGTGGACAATATCAAAGTAGCGCATATCGAGACTCGCTTAACAGCGCTAGAGGCGAATTGGAAAAAGTTTCAAGAAGCTCACGAAAAGCTCGTACAGATCAAAGTTTCTCCGAAAGGAGATTCTTTAAGAGATCATGACTATTTCAAAGACGACCTTTTCGGTGAGTGCGAAGAAGTATTTCTTGAAATTTTGGAGTTCCGAAACAATTTAACTGCTTCAAGTTCTCGCGATAGAGTCCTTGACCAATCCTTCGCAGGTCAAATCTACAAATCAAGTAGGAGATTACCAAAAATTCAAACTACAAATTCGAGTAGGAGATTACCAAAAATTAATCTGCCCAAATTCTCCGGTAAATTTACGGATTGGTGTCAATTTCGAGATCTTTTTATTTAAATGGTAAGTTCCAATACTGACCTCACTTCAGTGGAGAAACTACATTATCTTAAATCTAGTGTCTCTAGCGAACCCGCTCAACTGATAAAGAACATTGCGATTACCGAAGAGAATTTCAATCGCGCGTGGGAAATTCTCGTTTCTCGTTATGAAAATAAAAGACTCCTCATAGACTCTCATTTCGCTACGCTGTTCGGGATAAAACAAGTGAACCAAGAATCGTCTTCGGAGCTAAAAAGGTTACTTGGCGATACGAAAGAAGCGCTTGGAGCATTAGAAACGCTCGGCTGCCCGGTAACTCATTGGGATCACATTCTCGTGTATATGATTGTTCGGAAGCTCGACTCAGAATCATTGAAAGACTGGGAAAAGAGAGTTGGCGAAACCCTTGAGCCGCCTTCCTTCGCAAATCTTGATTCGTTCCTGGTAGGACGAACACACACTCTCGAGTCTTTAGAACAAGCCTCAACCCATTCGATCAAAGGTAAAGGGCAATCTAATTCACACTCGTTTCCAGTTAAATCTCACGCAGCGGCCCAAAGGGGACAAACATGCACCTTTTGTCGCCAGAATCACTACATCTCATCATGCTTGTCGTTTAAAGAAAGGCCGTTATCAGAGAGAAAAGAGTTCGCTAGCTCGCAAAAATTATGCTTTAACTGTTTGGGGCCACATCCCATTAGAGAGTGTCGGACAATCAAACGCTGTCAAACTTGTGGACGCCGACACCATACATTGCTCCACTCTAACATCGTTACGGAAATCTCCCGAGGAGATTCATCTCAGCCATCAGATCGCACTCTGACAACGCTTCCATCAGTCCCGTCAACGAGTACTTCCGCCACCGCAAGTCACAGCGCTCAACCGCAAATAATCTCGCGCTTTCCAGTAATTCTAGCTAGTCATCGTTCGAGTTGCGCATCCAGAAACTGGCAGATTCCTCGAAGCAAGAGCACTACTGGACCCTGGTTCAGAAAGCTCGTTCATTACTGAATCTTTGTGTCAGCAGTTACATCTACCAAAAAGTCAAGCATCAATTCCAGTTATTGGAGTTGGAGCTCAGCAGTCGGGAGTCACTCGCGGTATAGCGGTAGTTAACGTAAAGTCGCGCATTGATACGTCATTTTCGTACCGATTAACGCACTCGTGCTTCCGCGATTAACATCGTTTTTGCCTTCGTTCCGACTTCTTGTAAAAAATTGGCCTCATCTTGAAGGATTATGTTTAGCTGATCCCAATTACGATATTCCAAGGCAAATCGACTTAATCCTTGGAGCAGATATTTATAGTCACGTTATATTGGAGAATATCTGCAAGGGTGCTCCGGGTACCCCAATCGCGCAAAATACTCGACTCGGCTGGGTGTTATCCGGTTCCGTGCCCTTCGAAGCAACCGTTGCGTCCAATTTCTCGGCTGTTCAAGGATTTCAGTGTTCTCTCGACACTTAGCTAAACGATTGCATCCAGAAATTTTGGCTTCAAGAAGAAATAGCCAAACCTTTTCTCCTCAATCCCGACGATAAGAAATGTGAAGACTTTTTTCATCAAACTGTAACTCGCGATGCCTCCGGTTGGTATATTGTACGATTACCGTTTAAAACAGACGCTGTAACGCTCGGTAACTCCCGTTCTTACGCTCTCCGTATGTTTTTCCGCTTAGAAAATCAGTTCAAGGCACAACCAAATTTCAAAACCGCGTATACCGAGTTTCTTCGTGAATATCACTCTGTGAGACACATGAGTCGCGCTGTAGATCCCCCGAAAGATGCTTCGCGAGTGTTTTATCTTCCGCATCATGGGGTTTTTCGCGAAGCAAGCACAACCACTAAACTTAGAGTAGTTTTCAACGGATCTCAAAAAATGAGCAACGGACATTCTCTCAACGACAATCTTCTCATCGGACAAAAGATTCAACTGGATCTGGCGGACGTTCTATTGCTCTGGCGAAGCTATAGGATCGTCTTTTCTGCCGATATTGTCAAAATGTATCGGCAAATCCGCGTTCACGAAAACGATTGGGACTTTCAACGCATTCTTTGGAGAGAAACTGAGAATCAACCGATCGAGGAGTATCATTTGTATACCGTTACCTACGAATTATCTAGCGCACCGTACTTAGCGATTCGAGCCCTACATCAATTAGCTGAAGATGAAGGTAGTAAGTTTCCTCTAGCCAGAGACATCATCATTCAAAATATGTATGTTGACGACATTCTTTCGGGAGCAGATAGTCTCGAAGAAGGCCGTCAAAAGGTCTTGCAAGTCACTCAACTCTTCCAAAAGGGAGGTTTTCAACTTCAAAAGTGGGCAACCAATGTAGGTGAAATCGTCGAGGACATCGCAGAGGCAAATCGCGCAGCAGCGTCATCACGTTCCTTGGGTGAAGACTCAATCCTTCGAACTCTCGGGCTAGTATGGGATTCTAACAAGGATCTTTTCACCTTCACACCATAGCGACTCCCCACCACCGAACATTCTGCCATCACCAAACGAAAAGTACTATCGCAAATTTCTCAGCTTTTTGACCCTCTAGGTTGGCTTGCTCCTATTCTAATTGGAGCCAAAGTTTTCATGCAAACACTCTGGTGCGCTAAACTAAATTGGGACGAACCTTTGCCCGAAGAACTTGCATCAAAATGGCAACGATTTTTAGAAGATTTACTCGAGGTTTCGCTAATTCGTGTCCCGCGTTGGATCAATACCTCCGCTACGTGTCTTGGAATCGAGATCCACGGATTTTCCGACGCATCTCAAACGGCGTTCGCCGCCGTGATTTATCTTCGAGCCATCTCGGAAAAAGGAGAAACTCGCGTATCGCTATTGTGTGCCAAAACAAAGGTTGCTCCTCTTCGGAAAATTACTTTACCACGCCTCGAATTGTGTGCTACTCTTCTTCTCATTCGGCAAGTTCGTCATGTGGTTAAAGTCTTGAATTTGTCTAGTGCTCCCATTCACTTATGAACAGATTCTACCGTCGCGCTCGCGTGGATAAAAGGCCATCCTGCTCGTTGGAAGGACTTCGTTCGTAATCGCGTGACCGAAATACAGGAACTTGAACGTTCGCGTTGGCACCACGTCGGAAGTGCCGAAAATCCTGCAGATATCGCGTCGCGGGGCGCCACTCCAAGGCAACTTCAAGACTCGCGTTTATGGAACGCCGGTCCAACGTGGTTAAATCAGCCTTCCATTCGATGGCCAGTCGATTCTCAAGCTCTTCCTTCTTCGGAGTGCAAGGAAGAAGAAAAACAAGAAATCTCAATCAGTCACTCTTCAGTCCCGCCACCAATATGGGATCTCGTATTTCGTTACTCCAAACTTACGAGATTACTACGAATCACTGCAAGACGTCAAGAAGCAGTACAAAGATTCAAATCTGGAGTTTCCAAGATGAAAGAGGACAAATTTTTAAAGGATCTAACCACTCACCAGTTGGAAAAGTGTCTTCTGTTTTGGGTACAGAAAATTCAGAATGCGTATTTCGCCAATGAATTGTCCGAATTTAAAAGGAATTCGCGATGAAGCCGAACCCACTCTCTTACCAAACTGGCACCATTCATCGACGCCAACGGATTCCTTCGAGTTGGAGGAAGACTCGAGAACACCCACCTCACTTACGATGAAAAACACCCATTTATTCTGCCAGGTGAATCAGAATTTTCAAAACTCCTCATCGATCATTATCACTGATTGACGCTACACGGTGGAACTCAACTGACTTTAGCGACACTTCGATAAAAATTCTGGGTTCTAGGAGGTCGAGTATCAGTCCGCCGATTCATACATCGATGTGTTGCTTGCACTCGTCATCGCGCCATTATCAGCACTCAATTGATGGAACAGCTTCCTTCATCTCGCGTCTCTCCTTCGCGGCCATTTTTGCATTCCGGAGTAGATTATGCTGGTCCATTTGCAACTCTATCGAAACGAAGTCGCGGAGCAAAGACTTCTAAAAGCTACATCGTTATATTCGTGTGTTTTTCTACATCTGCTGTACACCTCGAGTTGGTGTCAGATTATTCTACAGACGCTTTTCTCGCTGCTTATAAAAGATTCGTCTCTCGCCGCGGAATTCAGGCAACTATATCGAGTGATTGTGGAAAAAACCTCGTCGGAGCTGATGCAGAGCTCAAACGTCTGCTTTCAGCTTCTGCCAAAGATTTTCAGCCAATCGCAAACGAATTAGCCTCTCACGGAACTCAATGGAAGTTCAGCCCTCGAGCCGCTCCTCATTTCGGAGGAAAATGGGAAGCAGGAGTAAAATCAGTTAAATTTTACCTGAAACGTGTAATTGGCGCAACAACTTTAACCTTTGAGGAGTTCTCCACACTACTTTCTCAAATCGAAGCTGTTTTAAATTCGCGTCCACTTTGCGCTATAACTTAGGACTCCTCAGACCTAAGCATTTTAACGCCAGGTCATTTTCTTATCGGAAGCGCTCTTAACGCAGTCCCTGAACCTTCTCTCGCTGAAATACCGATCCAACTATCTCGTTGGCAACTTTTACATCAAAAAACGGAACATTTCTGGAAAAGATGGAACACTGATTATCTTCAGTCTCTACAAAAACTGGTCAAGTGGAGACAGCTGGAAAACAACATTAAAGTAGGATCAATTGTGCTCATCAAAAATCAGAATCTCCCACCTTCCGTGTGGCCACTCGCAAAAGTCATCGAGACCCATCCAGGACAGGACGGACACATTCGCGTGGTCAAGGTCAAAACCTCAACGTCCACATTTAGAAGACCAGTAGTATAGGTATGCCGTTTCTAACCCTGGTGCTCTGAGGGAGGGTGAGGGGCTGCGCGGGGGAGGAAGTGGGCGTGTTTGGGTGGAGGGTTTTTGGTTTAGGGGGTTTGTGGGTGGGGTTTTTGCTCAATTGACGTAACATTTTTAGAAAAATTGGGGGGTTTCTGGGTGGGGTTTTGTTGAATTGACGTAACGTTTTTAGAAAAATTGGGGGGGTTTGTGGATGAGGGGGTTTGTGGAGAGGCTGTTGTAGAAAAATTGAGGGGTTTGTGGGTGGGGTTTTGTTGACTTGACATAACGTTTTATTGTGGGGTTTGTGGGGGTTGAGGTTTTTTCGGAAATTGGACGTATTGACGTCATAGCGGGCGGATGTGATTTTTTTTCGAAGTTAATGGCGGATGTGGTTTTCCTCCGTCGATGCTGATTGATGACACATGAACTTGAAGTAAGATTTGGGTGGGTGAATGTTGGACATGTCGGATCTTGTTTAGCCTCGGATGATGATGATGATGATGACGTAAACTTGGAGGAAAGTGTAATGAGAGAGAATGAGATATTATTTTTTGTCTTTTCTTTATTGCATTTTTATTACATAGAGAATTACATTTTTTTTACATAGAAAGAGAATTACATTTTTTTTTACTTGTTCTCGAGGTCTTATTCATAATTTTCTTCATCTTCATCTTGCTCGTAATTATCAGCAACAACTGACAACCGAGACAATAGATTTTTCAGTTGTAAAATACCCTCATTCGCACATTCAATGCCAAATAAAGTGAAATCGAATTTTCCCGATCTAACCATAGTGTTTGAAAATTCGTTATATTCGTAGAAGTTTGTTCGGTCGAAGAAGTAGAGCATTCCATTGGTGTATCTAAATGCGCTTGTTATTCTCCCGGGCAAACCATGAAAATCCGTGGAAACTATACCGTATTTTTTTGGTCGTTGAAAACATTCGTCAAATTCCGTGTAGTAATTATCATTATAGAAGATTAACGTTCGTCCCGTGTAGGTATTAACGACTCCACGTATTTTACTTGCAGTGGCTGGAAGTTTGTACGCAGTTATGGGTTTTGGCCAACCTCCAATTAGCTCTAAACTTGGAAATTTCATTTTGTAAATTTGATTTTTAACAAACAATACAATATCATCATTCACGGGTGATTGATATATAGCTGTTATTCTCGTAAAATTGTTGGGTAAAAACGTTAGCCAATTTCTAATGAGTAGCAAAACCCTAGCAAAACCAACGTTCATGGGCCACACCCATTTCCTATAGAATATGTACATTCGCTTATTCACAATCAATAGTCCATCGATGTATTTAAATTTACACAAATCTATCTTTGATCCTTCAACATCAGGTGCAAATTTCCTAGGAGTCCTAGCAGCGGGAGTGGTGGTGGTAGTTGATAAGTGAATGATTTGCCTGTTTGTCGTTGTTTCCATGATGCCCGATGATCTCTTTGTTCCATAGAGATTTTGAATTCCAAGAATATCATCCAAGGCTAAGTCGATGGTTCCATTGACACTTGGAAGCGTGTTGTACAATGCGTACATGATGGCATTTTCATCAGTGCTATGTGCTAGACCAATAGCGTGTCCTATTTCATGCACCAATTCGGCGAGAAAACTAATCAAGAGACACGGTAGTGTCTCGAGACAAGTTCATGTATGAATTGGGAGCGAACGCTAACGTGTATCTTTTCTCGACCGAACTAGGTGCGGGCACATGAAAAATAGCCGAAGCACGTTGTGTATATACACAGCTTCAACCTACTTATACATTCACACGATTCTGTCGCCGTCATTGGTATGAGTTCTCTGTATACATACACGACATATACAATAACACGAATTCTGTCGCATCAGTAACGGCTCATCAGTTTGTTACGCCTTTGGCAATTCAGACGCTCCCGTACAGACGTGAGGCTCAGGGCCGTCTATATTTTAGTACACTTTATTAAACGCGCCAAAATTAAATTTTATAAAATCAAATTGAGGCGCGTTTTTATGAACACAGCTTTAATTTTACAGTAAACTTATATTACCTCGAAATATAAAGCCGATAATAATAATAATATTTGCAAAAAGGAGACAAATCCCCCTAAAAAACACCTCTGGTGTAAAAAAGTCGAGACAAGTTCATGTATGAAAAGGGATCCCTTTACAAAAGTTGTGAAATCCAATAACATTAGACAAGCTCGTTTTTTCCATTATGTTAAGACGAACTAATTATAAAACGGAAATAATTTTTTCTGTTTACCTGATTAGAACCGGTATTGAACTTGTTGGGCCCCGAACAATTCAGATGTTTGAGTATGTTGTATAATTATTCATATCATTATTGTGTAATCTGATCTTTATTCATTCAAAATGCGGTAAAAATAAATTAAATTGTAAGATATTTATTGCTTATCGTTTGGGTTCGGGGCCCGACAATGTTCAATACCGGTTCTAATCAGGTAAACAGAAAAAATTATTTCCGTTTTATAATTAGTTGGTCTTAACATAATGGAAAAAACGAGCTTGTCTAATGTTATTGGATTTCACAAC
Organism: Gasteruption jaculator; assembly: GCA_949825005.1. Lineage (NCBI taxonomy): Eukaryota > Metazoa > Arthropoda > Insecta > Hymenoptera > Gasteruptiidae > Gasteruption > Gasteruption jaculator. Next base: position 3,189,215 of record OX463772.1, on the reverse strand, counting down.
TTTTGTAGAGGAATCCCTTTTCATACATGAACTTGTCTCGACTTTTTTACACCAGAGGTGTTTTTTAGGGTATTATTGTAACTGTATTTAGTGTTACAATTATTGTAAGTTGCAGATGTTTATAGTTACATGTGTTCAATATACAGTCGAACCTTGGTAAGCGAAAGTCCAAGGGACCGCAATCTCTTTTTCGCTTATGGAGGTTTTTCACTAAAAGAAGTTTCTCGCTTAGACAGGTGCTGGAGTGGTTTTTCTCACTTATAGAGGTTTAAAAAATGTAGAAAATATTTTTAGAATTTCACATATTATTAGAAATATCATTAACATTTGAAACAGATGCTTACAAAAAGAAAACAAAAAATCTTATACTAATATTTACTTAAAGAAATCTGTTAATTTCTTCTGTGTTTCCGTTTTTGAATTATGTACATGTTTTTCTAGTTCATAAATTTTATCAAAAACTCTTTCATCAACAACCGCTGTGTATTGAAAAAACTGGTGGAGCGTCTCCAGTGCATTTAAAGCTTCTTGCTTCTTTGGAATGATCTTTACTTCTGTATCAAAAATCTGTGATCGGTCAGTTTCATCTTCACTGTCATTTTCGTCAGTACACGTGCTCACACAATTCTTAACGATATCGTCGTCGGTGAATTCTCCGGCGGTAGCCACGTCGTCGTCAATCTGTACAAAGTCTTGGAAGGTTGGCGGTAATATACTGGTTTCATGTAATACAAGCTTGGTCCATTCCTCATTGCTAGGTCCAACTTCAACCTCATTTTCCTCTGGTAGAAAGTTTTGTTCATCTGTACTGATCCAAAACCCAGCTTTCTTGAAGCAGTATTTGACAGTAACGTCACTTACTGTCTACCATGCTTTTCTTGCAAATTTCATAGCTAGAAGTATGTTAATCTCAGGGCTATTGTTTTCTTCCAGACACTTAAGAGTATGTTTAACGACTTCTCTGCGATAATAGCGTTTGAAGGTGTGTATGATACCTTGATCTAAGGGTTGAAGTTTACTGGTGGTATTGGCAGGCAAGAACATGACTCTTACGTTTGCAAGTGTTGGCAAGTCCGTATGGGAAGCACAGTTGTCAATGAAAAGTAGAATTTTTTTTCGTTTTATCTTCATTTCTCTGTCAACTTTTTTCAACCAATCTGTAAATAATATCTTTGCCATCCAAGCCTTTGTATTATTAGCATAATTAACAGGTAGAGTCTTGACACCTTTAAAACATCTAGGTCGCTTTGATTTCCCGATGATCAAAAGGGGAAGTTTGTCTGTACCCGTCATGTTCACACATTCAAGAACCGTAAGTCGTTCCTTGCTTTGTTTTCCTCCATGGCATTTTTCGCCTTTAAATGTAAATGTCTTATTCGGAAGGCACTTGAAAAACAAAGCAGTTTCATCCGCGTTATAAATATCGTTTGGATCGTACCCTTTTAAAAGATTTGGCAGATCTTCAGTCCATTGGTTACAGACGCCTTGGTCCACAGATTTACTTTCCCCGGCTGCTTTTTTGAAAGAAATATCGTGACGCTTTTTAAAACCCTCTAACCAGCCATTACTAGCTGAAAAGTTTTCAATTCCCAGCTTTGCAGCAAAGTCTTTAGACTTTTCTTTCAATAAGGGTCCATCTATGGGAATGTTCTTATCGAGAGTTTGTTTGATCCATTCTACAAGGCACTTTTCAATGTTGGGAAATTCGGAAATTCGACTTCTCTTAATACTTCCGTGTCCCTCAGAGCACTGAGACTTTATAGAATCTTTTGATTTTATGATTTTATAAAAGGTGGATTCTGGTAAACCAAACTCACTCTGTATTTCATTACGCGATTTCCCGCTCTCGAACGCATTCACAATTTTAAGTTTATCACTTAACGACAACACATTGATTTTTCGTTTAGACATTTTGAATACGTGCCGAACCTTTCCTCGCAATTGACACTCCTCAACTGTAGGAAGTTGAATAAATAGGTCGGTACACGTACACATTTTGTCATTTGAATAAAATACGATGCAGAAACAATGTAAGTTAGTTGTACGAAATTTAAGAACGCAAATACAATGTAAGTTTCATGAAATTAAAAAACGGGTCAAAAATAGTAAATTCGCTCGACTGTCGCTTATAGAGGTACAGACAAGTAGCAGTCTCAGTTATAGAGGTAGACGAGGAAAAAACGACTTTCTCTCATAGAGGTTCCTGTTTCTCACTTATGGAGGTTTTAAGAGGATAAAATGACGGGACCTGGCTATTATTCTCACTTGTAGAGTTTTCTCGCTTGTCCAGGTCTCACTTACCCAGGTTCGACTGTATATGTATTATACATATATAATTTTATAAATAAATATATGGACATTCTATAGATCCTTTACTTCATTATAGATATTGGCGTGCCGACACTGGGAAATTTTTCTGGGCCGTACTTATCATTATGTCATTATCCCAATGCTGGCGCAACTTTGGTGGCCAGTGTCGCACCGACTGCCGAAGTCTGGCTTGCAGTACTGGTTCGGTATCGCCCCGACTTTGAAAACGTACCTGGGTATATACAGTACCTGGACAATAATCGGTGTGCGAGATTCTTTGAATCCTCCTAATTTTGGTTTTTCAGCTTGTATTGCAGAGAAATGATCAACAATCATTTCTCTGCAATAGTGGTACCACGCTGCAATTGTTGAGGATGATAATACGCTAGACTCCTCGTCGGAAAAATCGCTTAGTTCGTGAGCCGTATTTTGGTATGAAAAAATTAAATGAACAATGAAATCATTTAAGAAAGGTATTAGCTAATTATTAAAATCACGAAAATTAGTATAAAACTTACTTTATTGCTTTATCTATGGGTAAATAAACATCCCCGAAGAAGGAATCAGCGATGCCAGCATATCCCTTACACTTAAAACGGCCAATGGGACAACGAAATCGGCCAGTTCCATGTTGCGACACTTCATATAATTTCATCGGTTTCCGATGAACAGGACAATTTTTGCTAGTTCGGAAAAGTTCGCAGCAACAAAATTGTTTTACGTTCAAACACAAACTACTATACCATAATTTACACTTAACTTTATTTTCTTCAAGGTGTTTTGGCAAAGGTTGGAAAGCAACTAACAAAATTTTTAATTTTCGGGTACCTACCAGAGCGCAATGCTGAAAGTACGCATAGGCAAAGTTTTCACGTGTTTCGGAATGAGTCCTTTCGAACCCATTAACAATTGAACTTCAGAAAAAATATGGTAATTCACACGGCTAGAACCGAGCGTAATTTTTTCTGGCAAACATTTGGTGACCATGTGTTGAGGACTCACCAAAAATACATACACAAAAAACACAACACTTGAATATAAAAAAACATAGCTTAAAGTTGCACGAAAACGTTTACCAATAGCAATAACAACCTGAATAATAAATGCAATCTAATAAATTCCATCCGAGAGATCTGAAAATTTCAAAGAAATTTTGTGAATTTCAAAAAAGATTTGTACAGCTTGCCCGCTACAAAAGAATTAGCCATTGCATGGGTTTTGCCAGGGTTTTGCTATTAACCTAAACCCAGCCGCCGCTGGGCGGCCAGCAACGCTTCGTGAATTTGAAAATGATTTCTGCAGCTTGCCCGCTATAAAAGAATTGCCGTTGCATGGGTTTTGCCATTAACATAACCCGGCCGCTACCAGGCGGCCGAAAACGCTTTATGAATTTGTAATTTGTTATTTGTAATTTTTAAATGTAAGCACACGCATGTTTATAAGCTTATATATTGTAAACTATTGGTTTCCTGAACTTTTAACTTGTATTTTCGAATTTTTCAGGTAAAAAACTACAAGTTGTGAAAATTTTTAATCAACAATTTTTGGGCCCCCAACACAAAGTTTAACCGGGTGCAGCCTCCCAGCATGCGTATAGTTTCAAGGCGTATGCTTTTCAAATTGTGTAAAAGAATTTTGAGCTGAAAGTGTACGTCTCGAAATTTTACATACCCGTTAGAAGCGTTCATAACAAACGTTCACGCCATCTATGATCATATGTTTACAACAGAATGGCATTGCCGACCTACTTAACCAACAGAGCATCCGATAAAACCAATATGGCGTCGGATGAACTAGTGAAATACGTCAAAAATACTCAACTTTACACACGCGTAACTTTTTAAGGATCGACGAGAGAATCAATGGTTATTCAAAGACCTAGGACGTGGTGACAGAGAAATCGGCTTGCCAAATGTCGATGGAGCTATTGATTGTACCCACATTCGCTTAGTACACACAAGATTTCAACGCACTGAACGAGATATACAGAAATCGTAAAGGATGCTTTTCTCTGAACGTCCATGTATATATCATTTATTTCACCGACGAATTCTGTAAATATCTCTGAAAATATAATGCTATATTATTTCGTATTTATGCTGTTGTAGGTCCACAAATGGAGTTTTTGGATGTTATACCGGAGTAACCAGAAAGTCAACATGACAGCCGTATCTTTCAGGTGAATTGAATGGCTTTTTGGTTGGAGATGCTGGATATCCTGTGACTGATAAACAGATCAGATAGGATCCTATTTTTAATTTCGCTGCACGGTACACACAATATATACAATTTTATAATTTCTTTGTAAATAACTGCTTACATTCTGCTACAAAAATTATTATTTATATATTTAAAGTGATGTAAAAGCAGAAGCGGGTTTACCACACGCTGAATGGCTAATATTGAAGCATAATTCTTTTAGTTATAATATTATTCACGCGAAGACTAGAAATATTGTTGAGAGGACCTTTGGAGTGTGGACGCGTCTATATCTTTGCCTGTTTAGAGATTTAACGAATAAGTTAGTGACATGCTCAACATTATAATCGCTTGTGCAGTCCTTCACAATTATGTGCTAATCTTCAACGATGTTCTCCCAGATGATGAACCGAATACAGACCACTCTGAACCCAATCAGCCGATCCCGATACCTCTGTCGCATTGGCAACCTGGCGGGGATCTAGCTCTTCGAGCAGCATTTATTGAACGTCTTAATCGTTGAAGTATAAGAGTGGTAAGACTTCATCTTTTTTCTATATATCCTCTAATAAATAGTAAGAGAAATGGTAATTGCTCCAACTTTGCTTACATTGAAAAAAAGAAACCTTTCTTTCCGATATCTGATTGTTGCTTAGAGTTACTATATTGCTGTAACTGGTATTTTTCTTATTTCAGAGTTACTCTGTTCTACTACAAACGATGGATAAAATAAGAGCGGAAATGGCCGTTGTTTCTCCCGGTTATGAAACCTTAAGCTCGAGTTTGATATTTTTTAAAGATATTACAGACATAAAGTAGAACTTTCTATGGTAAAAATTACGTATGATTATGACACAAATGCCAGTATTATTTTAAAATAAGTTTTTGCATATTTGAAAATTCTATTTATGATAAAAATGCTATGTTCGCATGATTATATTGGGATGTAATTTATAAATAAAAGTCGTTTTAATATTAGTAATATATAATTAAGTTTTTTATTATGACAAACATTTTGAAAATAAAAGATTTTTATATCATAATGCAAATATGGTTTCTGTTATTTCCTTAGTAGTCATATTAAATATTAAATTTTAGATGTTATTATTTCTTCTGGATTGACGAATTATTAGTAAATATTTACAATGAAGTAAATAAGGAGGTACTATACCGATGGAATGTAGTCTAGGACAAGATTTAGATTGAAAACTTCATGTAAATCAACTGAAATTATTTTATTTGCAAATGTTGTGGTATCAAGACAAATCTACTTAAATAACCTTATTGCAGATTTTGTAATACGAAGACAAAGCAACACCTAAAAAAATAATACCTAAAACTCCTATATTTTTATATTATGTCATAAAGTTCTTTATTCTTATAATGATATCCGTCAGTCTTTTAAGAGTTAATAAAAAACGAAATAATTATTCAACTAAAGAGTCAAAGAGTCAAGAATTATTTCGTTCCTTTGCAAAAAGCAATTCTTCTTTTTCGGCAATAGCGGTGGCTGCCATTAATTCTAAAACATTCATAACTAGGAGGTGCTGAAGTCTAAAGAAAAGTAAGTTATTTAGTTTAAATAAATAATTCTATTTGATTTCCCCCATATTTGCGCGTTTACTGCTACCTGTTTGAGCTCAAGACGAAACATATAATAGCTAAAAAGGGTTAGAATGTTTCGCGGTTACTGCTTTAAATGTGAGCTCTGGATTGGTTATTCTACTGGTAACATGACGGACATTGCCGAAGTGTAAATAAGATTGTCTTAAAAGACAGCTTTAAATGAAACAAGACGGTCTTGAACACTTACTTCTTTATAAAGGTGACCTTGTTTCGGGACTATGCATCGAGCCATTCGTAAGACCCTCTCAATTGAACAAGACGATCTTTATAGAGACGGTCTCAAAAGCTGTCTTAATACTCGACTATAACTACGGGTCGGTAACAGTTCTTATTTGAATTTGATACCTTGACATTGGACAGAGTGAAATATTACTCGATACAATGCCAAGTGTAGACCCTTAGTTATAGTCGAGTATTAAGACAGCTTTTGAGACCGTCTCTATAAAGATCGTCTTGCTCAATTGAGACGGTCTTAAGAATGGCTCGATGCATAGTCCCGAAACAAGGTCACCTTTATAAATCAGTAATTGTTCAAGATCGTCTTGTTTCATTTAAAGCTGTCTTTTAAGACCCGTAGTTATAGTCGAGTATTAAGGCAGCTTTTGAGACCGTCTCTATAAAGATCGTCTTGTTCAATTGAGATGGTCTTAAGAACAGCTCTATGCATAGTCCCGAAACAAAGTCACCTTTATAAATAAGTAAATGTTCAAGACTGTCTTGTTTCATTTAAAGCTGTCTTAATAAAGATAGGTTTTAAGACAATCTTATTCACACTTCGGCAATGTCCGTCATGTTACCAGTGGAATAACCAATCCAGAGCTCACATTTAAAGCAGTAACCGCGAAACATTCTAACCCTTTTTAGCTATTATATGTTACGTCTTGAGCTCAAATAGGTAGCAGTAAACGCGCAAATAGGGGGAAAATCAAATAGAATTATTTATTTAAACTAAATAACTTACTTTTCTTTAGACTTCAGCACCTCCTAGTTATGAATGTTTTAGAATTAAGAGCAGCCACCGCTACTTCGAAAAAGAATAATTGCTTTTAGAAAAGGAACGAAATAATTCTTGACTCTTTGACTCTTTGGTTGAATAATTATTTCGTTTTTTATTAACTCTTAACCCTTTCGCTCCGGCGATTCGGTCCGCCGTTCGTCTTTTTTGAACGGGGATCGTCGGTCAAAAATATACATTTTTGGTAAAGTTGGTTTTTTTAAAAGCAAAAAATGTAATAAAAATTAGGTAGACTGAATATGTTTCTAACACGTATGAGACATCTACTTACGTAAAAAACCTGGATGCCGAATATATCCGGCGTTCGTCTCCAGCGGACCATCGAATGGATGTCGGATATATCTGGCGTTCGGCTCCAGGAAACATAAAGTGGATGACGGATATATACGGCGTTAGGAGCGAATGGGTTAAAAGACTAACGGATATCATTATAAGAACAAAGAACTTTATGACATAATTAAAATATTAGATTTTTAGGTATTATTTTTTAGGTGTTGCTTTGTCTTCGTATTACAAGATCTGCAATAAAATTATTTAATTAGACTTGTCTTGATACCACAACATTTGCAAATAAAAATAATTTCGGTTGATTTAGATGAAGTTTCCAATCTAAATCTCGTCCCAGACTACATTCCATCTGTTACGTCTAAAGTTGGGGTATCGAATTGTGGTTCGAGAGCAACTCAAGACTTACTTTCCATTTTTGAATCAATACGAAAATATCGATTCAGGGATAGGAAATTGTTGGAATCATGAGACTGGTTGGGGTTTAGAGATATATATATATTTACATGTTCCTTGAACAGTAACGTTTGTACACATTAAGATTCAAATGATCTAGGATAATGTAATCTTCTCTGGGACCCAAGTTATCCTTAAAATATGCCCAATTTTAATAAATAAAGTAACAAACCGGAGGTTCCTATCTGTTTACTCGGAAATAGGAATAGAAATAGAAATGGAGGTAGAACTTGGAATAAAACTTGGAAATAGGACTGGAAATGGAACTGGAAATAGGACTCGAAATAGAACTGGAAGTAGTACTGGAAATAGAACTGGAAATATAACTGGAAATATAACTGGAAATAGAACTGGAAGTAGAACTGGAAATAGATCTTGAAGTAGAACTGGAAGTAGAACTGGAAGTGGAACTGGAAATAGAACTGGAAATAGTACTGGACATAGAACTGGAAGCAAAACTGGAAGTAGAACTGGAAGTAGAACTGGAAATAGAACTGGAAATAGTACTGGAAATAGAACTGGAAATAGATCTGGAAGCATAACTGGAAGTAGAACTGGAAATAGAACTGGAAGTAGAACTGGAAATAGAATTGGAAATAGAACTGGAAATAGAACTGGAAGTGGAAATGGAAATAGAACTGGAAATAGAACTGGAAATAGATCTGGAAATTGAACTGGAAATAGAACTGGAAATAGAACTGGAAGTGGAACTGGAAGTGGAACTGGAAATAGTACTGGAAATAGAACTGGAAATAGAACTGAAAGTGGAACTGGAAATAGAACTGGAAATAGTACTGGAAATAGAACTGGAAATAGATCTGGAAATAGGACTGGAAATAGAACTGGAAGTAGAACTGGAAATAGTACTGGAAATAGAACTGGAAATAGTACTGGAAATAGAACTGGAAATAGAACTGGAAGTAGAACTGGAAATGGAAATAGGAAAAGGAATAGAAGATGAACAACTTAGATGGTGTTGGTTGTTCACCGGGAATAGAAATAGAAAAATAGACTGCTAATGGACGAATTAAATGGTCTTGTTCGTGCACTAGAAACAGAAAGGGGTGGTAGAAGTGAAGGATGAACAACTTAGATGGTCTTGGTTGTTCGCAGGGAATAGAAATAGAAAAATAGACTGCTAATGGACGAATTAGATGGTCTTGTTCGTCCACTAGAAACAGAAAGGGGTGGTAGAAGTGGAGGGTGAACAACTTAGATGGTCTTGGTTGTTCACCGGGAATAGAAGTAGAAGAATAGAAATAAAGGGTGAACAACTTAGATGGTCTTGGTTGTTCACAGGAAGTAGAAATAGAAAAATAGAATGTTATTGGACGAATTAGATGATCTTGTTCGTCCACTAGAAACATAAATAGATACGGAAATCGGAATAGACTTAGAAAAAAGGAAACAAAAATGGAATTATAAATTGACCCTGAAATAGAACTTGAATTTAAATTAGGAATTTAAATTAACATATCGAAAATCCCTTACATATTTCTCTTCAGAATGTTGTTTTAAGGATATTGTAAAAATTTGGAATCAAAGGAATGAAAATTGTTGAAGCTATGCTGCCTGCCGTTTTGAAAAATCGTGTTCCGAGAAAAACACGTTTAAAGTTTTGAAATGTATTATACACATTAAAAAAATGACATATTTGATTGTTTAAAATTACAATGAAAAAAAATTGTTTCAAGTAATAAACTTTTTGCTACATATTCTAGAAGGTTCAAAGCAACTTTTAGGGCAATAAACGAAAAATCGATTTTTTGAAAAATTTACAGTGGTGTATCCCCTTAAACCAGGAGAAATAATATTTACATTATGATATAAAAATGTTTTATTTTCTAAATGTTTGTCATAATAAAAAACTAAATTATATATTATTAATATTAAAACGACTTTTATTTCTAAATTACATCTCAATATAATCATGCGAACATAGCATTTTTATCATAAATAGAATTTTCAAATTTACAAATACTTATTTTCAAATAATACTGGCATATGTGTCATAATCATACGTAATTTTTACCATAGAAAGTTCAACTTTATGCCTGTAGTATTTACAAATCGCAATATCTTAAAAAAATATCAAACTCGAGCTTAAGGTTTTATAACCGGGAGAAACAACGGCCACTTCAGCTCTTATTTTATCCATCGTTTGTAGTAGAATTTCTTATAGAGTGACTCTGAAATAAGAAAAATACCGGTTACAGCAATATAGTAACTCTAAGCAACAATCAGATATCGGAAAGGAAGGTTTCTTTTTTCAATGTAAGCAAAGTTGGAGCAATTACCATTTCTCTTACTATTTATTACGAGATATATAGAAAAAAGATGAAGTCTTACCACAATTATACTTCAACGAATAAGACGTTCAATAAATGCTGCTCGAAAAGCTAGATATTTGCCAGGTTACCAATGCGGCAGAGGTACCGGTATCGGCTGATTGGGTTCAGGGTGGTCTGGATCCGGTTCATCAACTGGGAAAACAACGTTAAAAATTAGCGCATAATTGTGAAGGAATGCACAAGCCATTATAATGGTTGTGCATGTCATTAACTTATTCGTTAAACCTCTGTGTAACAGGTAAAGAAATCGACGCGTTTTAGCGTCGATTTCTTTACCTGTTACACAGAGGTTTAACCCTAGCAAAACCCTAGTCCTCGCGTGAATAAAATTGTAACTGAAAGAATTATGCTTCAATATTAGCCATTCAGCGTATAGCAAATCCGCTTCTGCTTTTTCATCATTTTAAATATATAAATAATAATTTTTATAGCAGAATGTAAGCAGTTATTTACAAAGATATTATAAAATTGTATATATTGTGTGTACCGTGCAGCGAAATTAAAAATGTGATCCCATCTGATCTGTTTATCAGTCACAGGATTGTCGACAGGAGTGATCAAACATGGCAAGGATGAATATCGAGCATCTCCAACCAAAACGCCATTCAATTCACCTACAATGTATCTCATGCATATCCTTGAATTCTGAAAGGTACGGCTGTCATGTTGACTTCCTGGCTAATTTGGTATAACATCCAAAAACTCAATTTGTGGACCTACAACAGTCTAAATACGAAATAATATAGCATTATATTTTCAGGGATATTTACAGAATTCGTCGGTGAAATAAATGATATATACCTAGACGTTCAGAGAAAAGTATCCTTTACGATTTCTGTATATCTCGTTCAGTGCGTTGAAATCTTGTGTGTACTAAGCGAACCTGGGTACAATCAATAGGTCCATCGACATTTGGTAAGCCGATTCCTCTGTCACCACGTCCTAGGTCCCTGAATAACCGTTGATTCTCTCGTTAACCCTTTACACTGTTCGGTATTTTGATGACTTCATTCATGAGTCCAGCGATCAAAACAGAGACCCGAAACACAATCCGAGATATAGCGGGTTGTGAAATCGTCACGGTATCCCCAAGGAGTACCTGAAAATTCAACGAAACAGCTTCAGTCAAATATTAAATACTTTTCTTATTTCTACTCTTAGATTACAAACATTTTGGTTTATCATGTTGATGAAACTTTACATACCTGGAAACTAGTTGTTGCATAGAATCGCAAACAAACAAGTAGCTGCATCACCGCTGGAATTGGTAAACCACGATTGTTTACGTTGGACAGTCCAGCCCCTATTTTTGGCAAAATTCCGTATTTGATAACGTCTTTCGTAAAACGATACCTTCTTTTAAATTCAGTATCATCATGAAGTTCAAAGGGGTTATGTGCATCGCGGATGTAACGTTTTGGAGCACAGACTAAAAACACAACCTCTTCTTCACTATTATCACGGTCAAATTCATCTAGACTTTGTATGTCTTCTAAATCCATTTTGGCACTCTTTTTTTTAATAATTATAATTTTATAATATATTACATGTATGAAAAGGGATCTCTGTACAAAAAGCATTTTGAAAATCTTCAGCCAGACAAAGTAGTTAAATCCGACAACAATAGACAAGTTCAAATTTTCCATTATATCCATATGAATTTTAAAAAACTTCGGCCAAATAAAGTTGTGAAATTCGATGACATTAGATAAGCTCGTTTTTTCCATTATGTCAATACGAAGTAATTACAAAATGAAAAGAATTTTTTCTGTTTACGTGATTAGATCCGGTATTGAACTTGTCGGGTCCAAACCCAAACGGTCCAAACCCAAACGATAAGCAATAAATATCTAACAATTTAATTTATTTTTACCGCATTATGAATTAGTAAAGATCAGATTAAATAATAATATGAATAATTATACACCATACTCAAACATCTGAATTATTCGGGGCCCAACAAGTTCATTACCGGTTCTAATCACGTAATCAGAAAAAATTCTTTTCATTTTGTAATTACTTCGTATTGACATAATGGAAAAAACGAGCTTGTCTAATGTCATCGAATTTCACAACTTTATTTAGCCGAAGTTTTTTAAAATTCATATGGATATAATGGAAAATTTGAACTTGTCTATTGTTGTCGGATTTAACTACTTTGTCTGGCTGAAGATTTTCAAAATGCTTTTTGTACAGAGATCTCTTTTCATACATGAACTTGTCTCGACTTTTTTTGCACCAGAGGTGTTTTTTAGGGGGATTTGATTTTCATCAGGAGGAATACCATCTCCCATGAACCAATTCTCGTCTTCGTCCATGTGAATTTCCGTTGTATTTCCCTGAGCATGTGGATTGAAAGCGTGAGCCAATACTCGACCTGGACCATCAAAATCACGCACACATTTACTTTTGTGACTCATTTTTTCAAATCGATGAGCACGACTTTTGTAGGAGATTACGATGTTGGCCTCACCACCACGACGTTCGGAAAACGTAAGTGGAGAATGTCGTGCCCAAAGGGCAAAGGCTTTTTCCGTCATTTCGAGGGACTCGGAATTGGGTAAAATGAAGCGCCAGGTCAAATGATTGGTATTCCACTTTTTTTTCGAGAATTCATAATTTAGTAAATCATCTTCATTACCACAACGGGGTATTTGCATTCTCTCAAATGTCTCTTGATTCAATATTCCGTCCACGGGTAGTTTATTGTATTCTTGAAACAACGACACGGCATTTTGTATATTCACATCCGTTACTTTGTAATTCGAATAATCACCTTTTTCACCACCACCACCACCATTATCAATTAAATAACCATACTGTCGTAGATAATCAACGGCTTCGGTTAGGTTAATTTGTTGTACTGCTACTGGTATAGCAGCAGCAGCAGCAGCAGCAATCACAAACAAAACCGATAACAATAACTGAAGAAAATTCACGCGAGCATCCATTGCGTTCCAAGGGAGATTGATGCTTTGAGTGATTTGTAAGGATATTTATTGCTGCTTATATTATTCATTACTACTGCGCGCTGCTATTATAGAATATAATTTTATTAGATTGACATTTAGAAATTTCATTTCTCAGAGCATCGAGTTCGTATCTAAGTTTTATATTCACCTGCTCAAGAAATACCGCTCGAATACAAATTTCATCTTCCTTATCACATTGTTGTCGTCGTCGTCGTTGTCGTCGTTGAATTACTGAAGCAGTATTATTATCTCTATCGTAAATTTTTCACGAAAATCACGATAATTTTCGGTAGAGTGAGCAGCTACTGCTGCTGGAACGAGATCGACAATTAATGTTGATGGATTTTTCGGATATAGAGTAAATGGTCGTTGTTGTTGTCGTCGCAAACCATCACGAGGAGACAATCGTTGGATCACTTTTTCCTCCAAATTTATAATCAGCTGATCCATACTGGTACAACTTGATTCCATCAACGTATAAAGATCGACTGATGAGGTGAGGGGATGGGGAAAAAAGGATTGTAAGAAAAATGATGCTGTGCGAGACTGTAACAACGGGCAAATCCCGGTCACTACAAATACAAAGAAACAAAGCGGAGACTACCGGTGGTAACGCAGAACGTTCGGCTCGCTCGGACGGACAAGGGTAAGAGATGCTAATAAATAAAAGAAGCAACTTAATGAGAAACTTAACAATATATTGTTACGTCCTAAGACTACAGAGGGCGCCTTCGTTTTAGGGAAGAAGGAAATGGTAGCTAAAATCTTCCCAGGGAAGAAAGCTGCATCGAGATATCGGAGGCTTTTATAAATAATTTATTGATTAACACAAAAATTAGAGAAAAAGTAAATGATCTTAATTTATTTGAACATACACAAAAAAAAATATATATTATTGGAACGGATCCACAATTTTCAATCCTCCCTTCGAGGGTTTATATTTTAACAAATGGGAATTAGTAATGAATACGGGTTCGCCCGTATCCCCAAAAATTTCAAAATATTTATAGATTTCCCGCCTGGGATCTCCTCTCGGTATATCTTCAGACCTGGGTCTCTCGATATAATCGATGGATTTGAACCTTCGAGGAGTTCTCCAGGGGGTTCGTAAAATGATCTTTATGGTTTCAATAGATTTAATGGAAGGACGTTGTTGTTCTTGTTGTTGTTTTAGTTGTTGTTGTTTTAGTTGTTGTTGTTGTTGTCGAAATTGCTCCTCTATCAATTCTTCCGCAGATCTCTCTGGGTCGTGGTATAGGGGTGTTTTTAATGCTTTGAGAAGCTTATCCTTTAAAACACTTCTGCCCCCTCGGGTGGTCTTCCTGAGTGGGCGAGGGTTTTTTCGCGACCTAGCCACTAAAATTAAATTTCGATTAATAAAAGATTTATCGAGGATTTTTTTTTTAAAAGGAGTTAGACTTATTGAGGAGATGCATCGAAATGCTAACAATCCTCAGGTCTGGATAGGATTCCTCACTATAGCGATGCATCGAAATGCTAACAGACCGTAGTAGAGGAAGAAGGGACTAATACTCAGCGATGCATCGAAATGCTAGCAAACCGAGTAAATGTATAGGATAGGGAATAATACTCAGCGATGCATCGAAATGCTAACAGACCGAGTGAGGATAGGACCCAACGATGCACCGAAGTGCTGACGATCGGGTGGAGGTTAAGAAAAGAAAAACCAAGGGCTTACTTACTCTCGAAATTAAAAAGAAGACTTGGTTTTTTCTCTTGAATTATTCTTTTAATATGTAGTCGAAAAGTCTTTTCTCTAAGAAGGTTAACAGGCAAGTAAGCGATGTACAATGATTTCTGGGCGCTTATATAGGCCGAAAATCATTTTCTGTCCCTTAGGACCAAATACATTTCAAATTTTGTTGGTCTTTCTCTAGTATTTCTCTCTTTGTTTTAAATGGTTTTCCTGTAGTTTCTTTCCTTGTCTTTTTTCCATCTTCATTTAAAAAGAAAATATCCTTTTCTATTTAGTTTATGCAGTTTGACTTTTATGGCTTTTAAGTGACAATGACAAGTCATAGGAAAGATCTACTGTCTTTCTTCAACCTATTGGAGAATTCCTTGTTTAGGGTATGTGTCTTATCAAGAGACACGGTAGTGTCTCGAGACAAGTTCATGTATGAATTGGGCGCGAGCGCTAACGTGTATCTTTTCTCGAAGCAACTAGGTGCGGGCACATGAAAAAGAGCCAAATCATGGTGTGTATATACACAGCTTCAAACTCCATACACTCAAAGGCATTCTGTCGCATCAGTGACAGCTCAAAATCGGTAAATTTGACGTAAATCTGAGAAGAAGTATTAGGAGTACATGAAATCAAAGAGCCATTTCGAAAACATTTGAAAATCGGTTAAACTGGCGGGATCACTTTCATAAAAGCGGTAAAATAGACGAAAATATCAGAAAAAGTATCAGGAGTACATGAAACCAAAGAGCCACTTTGAAAACATTTGAAAATCGGTTAAAGTGGCGGGATCGCTTTAAAAGCGGTAAAATAGACGAAAACATGTAACCCTTTCATTGCTGCAGACGACTAAAGTCGCTCCGCGTGAAATGATGCCACCTTTCGTTGCTGCGGACGACTAAATTCGCTCTGCGTGAAAGGATGCTTCCTTTCGTTGCTGCGGACGACTAAAGTCGCTTTGCATAAAATGATGCCACCTTTCGTTGCTGCAGACGACTAAAGTCGCTCTGCACAAAATGATGCCACCTTTCGTTGCTGCGGACGACTAAAGTCGTTCTACACAAAATGATGCCACCTTTCGTTGCTGCGGACGACTAAAGTCGCTCTGCATAAAATGATGCCACCTTTCGTTGCTGCGGACGACTAAAGTCGCTCTGCATAAAATGATGCCACCTTTCGTTGTTGTGGACGACTAAAGTCGCTCTGCCCAAAATGATGCCACCTTTCGTTGCTGCGGACGACTAAAGTCGCTCTGCACAAAATGATGCCACCTTTCGTTGCTGCGGACGACTAAAGTCGCTCTCCACAAAATGATGCCACCTTTCGTTGCTGCGGACGACTAAAGTCGCTCTGCATAAAATAATGCCACCTTTCGTTGCTACGGACGACTAAAGTCGCTTTGCATAAAATGATGCCACCGACGTACTACGGGCGACTGAAGTCGCACTGCATAAAATGATGCTACCGACGTACTGCGGGCGACTGAAGTCGCTCTGCATAAAATGCCTCCGACGTACTACGGACGACTGAAGTCGCTCTACATAAAATGCCACTGGCGTCCGATAGACGACTACAGTCGCCCTTCAAAAAGTGTCAAAGCAATTTTATTTCATTTTATTTCATTTATATTTCATTCAAATTTGACAAACATTTTAGAAAAAGTATTAGGAGTACATAAAATCAAAGAGCCATTTCGAAAACATTTGAAAATCGGTTAACTTCAAAGTTCGCTAGGCCCTAGGCGTTCAAATATGATCTGTTTTTTTTCCGGAATATTCAAAAGACGAAAAATTTACCTTACCGACGCACGTTATGTATTGTTTCATTTTTTTTTATTATCTCGAAATATAAAGCCGATAATAATAATTTGCAAAAAGGAGACAAATCCCCTCAAAAAACACCTCTGGTGCAAAAAATCGAGACAAGTTCATGTATAAAAAGTAGTATCTCTACAAAAAACAGATCTGATGCAAAAAAACCCAAAAAATTTCAAATTTACACGAAACGTCCAAAAATAAAAATTTTGAAAATCTTCAACCAAACAAAGTAGTTAAATCCGATAATAATAGACAAGTTCAAATTTTCCATTATATCCATATGAATTTTGAAAAACTTCGACCAGATAAAGTTGTTAAATCCGATAACATTAGACAAGTTCGTTTTTTCCATTATGTCTCTACGAATTACTTTGGACCAAAAGTTCACAAAAGTACCTAGTACTCTCCACTTCATATGATTTGTCAATTTCTTCGATGTACACGTGGTAATTAAAATAAAACGGAAAGAATTTTTTCTGTTTACGTGATTAGAACGGGTACTGAACTTGTCGGGCCCGAACCCAAAGAACAAGCAATAAATATCTTAAAATTTTATTTAATTTTACCGCATTCGGGGCCCGACAAGTTCAGTGCCGGTTCTAATCACGTAAACAGAAAAAATTCTTTCCGTTTTATTTTAATTACCACGTGTACATCGAAGAAATTGACAAATCATATGAAGTGGAGAGTACTAGGTACTTTTGTGAACTTTTGGTCCAAAGTAATTCGTAGAGACATAATGGAAAAAACGAACTTGTCTAATGTTATCGGATTTAACAACTTTATCTGGTCGAAGTTTTTCAAAATTCATATGGATATAATGGAAAATTTGAACTTGTCTATTATTATCGGATTTAACTACTTTGTTTGGTTGAAGATTTTCAAAATTTTTATTTTTGGACGTTTCGTGTAAATTTGAAATTTTTTGGGTTTTTTTGCATCAGATCTGTTTTTTGTAGAGATACTACTTTTTATACATGAACTTGTCTCGATTTTTTGCACCAGAGGTGTTTTTTGAGGGTTTCTTAGTGCATGGGTCAATCGCCTATGCACTATGGGCTCAACTCTGTATATAAAAAAAAAAAGGTACTTGAGAAGGTCTACGCTTAACCATTCGTAGTGAGAGAGAGAAGAACTCTTATATGTAATAAGAGTAGTAATGCAGTTTTCTGTTTAAATTCTGGTTGAATTTACTATATCTAATATTTGGATTGATTTTATTAATCGTCGGACGTAACAATATTTTTCAACAATAAATAGAAAACTTAATAGAAAAAAGAAAGGCACTAATTCTCCGAGCGCGAGGCTCGTGCAATGAGTCTTAAAGTACCCGAGAAAGACGCGCAAGGCGAGCTCCGCTATGACGCGCAAGGCGAACTCCGCCTTGCGCGAAAGCCGGAGGGTTGGGAGCGAAAATGGGGCTAATCCCCGAAGGAAAGACAACCCGAGAACACCTCGAGTTGTCTCAGAGAGACTACAACGTGCGAACACCGCACGGGACGGAAGCGAACTCCGCTTAAGGGAAGTGCGAACACCGCACTAGGAATAGGTATAACGCGAGCACCGCGCTAACTCTAAAATCACGAGAACGCCTCGTGGGATAAAGTTGGGATGGTTGGAATAACCAGACTTACAAGTGTAGCCTAAAAGCATACATAGAGTCCCCGTCTGAAGGGGCTCGGGTCGAGCGAGCGACTGACTGGAACGGCAACGATCTCACCAATATCGTGCTCGATGAGATCGCTGCGAGGTGGGAGACGCTGCGAGTGGGGACCAGCTCCGGGAGAGGGAAACTGTCTTTGTTATGTATCGAATCAACGTTGGGAATGGTGTTGAATGTTTGCAAATCCACCAAACCGAGCTCAAATTCGCTACCAATTGCCTCTAAGTTTATCGGTGGAAAGTAATTTGCCGATAAAATGGAATTGGCACCTGTTAGCGCGAGCGTGAATGACGTCATATTTATGTATTCTTCCGGAGAAAGTTAACGCACAAGTGACCACAATTGGTGCTATTGTATTCTTGATAACGATCATAATTATAATTGATGCTTTTTGTAGTACCACCAAAGTAACGAATCAATTCTACAGGTGGTTTGAGATTTCCAAAGCTATCGAAATACTTTACGTGCTCCTTGTTCTTCACCACATAAGCAACCCAGTGAATCCCCGGTCCTTGCTGATCATCCAAATTCACGATACCACACTCATTTTTCCGAATTCTCACAGGTAAATTATTACGCATAAACACTCCTCGAAAATACGGTATGTTTTGACACCATCATTCCAGTTGACAGTTGGTGGTTGTTACATCTACTTTTTTTTTCGTCCTGCTGCTGTCCTCTTGAATCCTCTTCCGCTCTTACTATGTTGATAGGGTGCTAGATAGAGACCTTTTCCCTCGATAGCACGATTGTGACGTTGCATTTCCGTCAACATCTTACGCTTTGTTGCTGCGTCATTGACGGATTCTGCTATAGTTGCGGCACCACCTGCCAAGGAGCCCCGGGCGGAAAGTCCTGCAAGGACTGGCGCAATCAAAGGTAAAAATCCACCTCGTTTAGCTAGAGGTAGTGAACGGTATTTGACTGCTAGCCGTTTCTTCTTCATCCTCTTTTGCCTTTGCCTCTTCTTCATTTCCATTCCTAATTTCGTTTTCACTTTCATAGCAGCCCAAGTGGCGGTAGCAGCTGCTCACTCGGATAAAGAGGAGTCTCTAGCAGTAATACGTCGCTTAGCTCTCTGAGCCAATATTCGATCAGCTTCGTGTCTTTCGTCCAAATCTCGATGTTGCGAGTAGGCTATGTCGTGTTCGCGACAGGCTGCGTCCAATGGATTAATGCCTCGATCAGCACGTGCTAATCGCTTTTGTAGATGTGTACCTGGTTCACAATACTGATAACCAGGTACATGTAATTCAAAAGGTAAAGCATTTATTGCACTGTTGAGGATACTTCCACCTCCTTGTTTTCCTTGTCCTCGTCCTCCTCCTCTTTTCCCACAAAGCATAAGTAACAGTCTTTTATCATAGGTGATGGACCGTCAAAGTGTGTAGAGTTTTTCGAGCGATTATGATGTTTCATGCAACGGCGATAACGTTGAACTTCCGGATCAGCCTTAATGTGTTCCGGTAATTTATCCCAAATATAGTGTATTGCGTATGCACAGTGCTTTAGAAGAACAATCTTCGGAATAAATTCCAATTCATTAGTTGTGAGATTATATATATTGTAGCTCGCCTACCAACTTCGCCAAAAGTTGGTGGCGTGTCTCCAAATTTCCACACTCAGAGCTTGTTGCTCACCATGAACAAAAAAAAAAGGAAAAACAAATACGAAATTGGGCGCCAGTCCTTACGGACACGGATTTGACTCTGAGGGGGCCCGGTCTAACTCAGCGAGAGCTGAAAGACCCTCCCAGAGGGAATCCGTTGTCTGGATTGAGTAATTCGGAAATAATAAAAAAAAATTAAATCCAGACGACTTTCTCGAGATTACGAAAATTTGAATTTATTCACAAAAAAAGAAAATCAGTAATTGCACGAAAGAAACCAATAAAAAAAAATATATAGTTTAGTCGGGAACCCTCCGACTAACACGTAAAGTTTTCACTGATTCGAAAGTACGCGACAGAACATAGTAATGAGGGAGTCGATAGGAAGGTAGGCGATAGGATTTTAAACGGGATGCCAAAAATTCGTAGATAAGACCTTGTGCAGGCACTCACCACGGTCATCGGTCACCCAAAACAGTCCAGAATTGCTCGATGGCAATTTCCACCAAGATCCGGACTTCCAAAAGTCCAAGGTAGCTCCAAAAATATAGCTAATCCCTTTGAAACACGTGAGATGATACCAAAGTTGATCCGCGCTCTGCTAAGGCTCAGAAATCTCTGAATAGTTGATTTCGGCTTCCTCGCGTTGCTAGCGATAGCGCTATCATTTTCACGGCAGGATTCGGGAATTACGACAAGTTCTCGGGCGATAATTAGAGCATCGACTCATTTTTCTCTTATCGACCCGTCTCCTGTGAATCGGTAGATGGCCGTAGGCGATAGATCCGTGACATCCTTCTCCTTGTCTCTCTCGGGAGTCGGTAGGTCTTCCTTCCTTCTCTGTTCTAGCGCTGTCATGAGCGGCAGCGGGAGCCTTCTCTCTCCTTCTCTCCAATGTTGAGGGAGCGTTGATCCTCCTTGTCTTCCTTCGTCTTTTCTTCGTGGCGATCTTTCTGATCTTATTGGCAAGGAATTTGGAAGGGAAGGGAATGATGTGACAGCGTTAGGCAGAAGTATTCGATAATGCACAAATTATATAATATGATTCGTTAATATAATCGAAAATAAAAATACAATTGCAATAATAATGAATGCGATATAATGGTTCTTTAGGTTCCCGGGAGATTTCTGAGCACTCTTAGGTTCCATAATTCCCGATAGCCTGAATTTACGAGAGAATTCCGAGAAGACAAAAAGAAAGACATAAATTATACAAATTAGCCAGATTTTTACGATATAATGGAACGGGAGAAATTTTCCACGTTACAATATCTTTCAATGCCATTGATACTTCCCTGAAATTCATAGTAGCACTGACACTTTTCGGTCACACCTAGTTGTATAAATAGCTGAATTTCCCACCTTTTCAAATCACACCACCGGGTCAGTTATGCGATTCGTGAAGCAATCATCGAGTATACGCGTCACCGATAAGATGTTTAATCACATCCCCCCTCAAACTCGTAGACATGGTCATATGTTACCAAATACAATTCGTGGGATAATTTGTGGACCGCCAAATTGTGGAAAAACCAATGTACTATTGAGTTTGCTTGAAAGTCCGAATGGAGTGCGTTTCAATAACGTTTACGTTTACTCGAAATCATTACAACAACCAAAATATCGTTATCTTGAGCATCTTCTCGAACCAATGAATGACATAGGCTATTTTACATTCTCCAATAATGTAGACGTAATTCCACCGTCTGACGCTTCTCCCTATTCGGTATTCGTGTTAAATGATGTTGTTTGTGATAAGCAGGACGCTATAAGGGAATACTTTTCTATGGGTAGACAGTCCAATGTAGATTGTTTTTACCTTTGTCAGACTTATGCAAAAATTCCGAAACATTTGATTCGTGATAATACAAATTTGCTGATTCTCTTTAAGCAGGATGGAACAAATCTCAAACACATTTACAACGATCACGTTAATACCGACATGACGTATGAAACATTTAGTGATTTATGTGCAATCTGTTGGCAATACAAATATGGATTTGTTGTGATAGACAAAGACAGTGCATTGAACAGGGGTCGTTACAGACGTGGATTTAATGACTTTGTTCATCTCTGAGAGTGTCAGTCGTTATCGAAACACCTAGTGAGATGGAGTCGGCGAAAGTTATCACGGAAATCGCGAAAACGCGTAAAACTATTCGAGCAAAACATCAAGCGCTAAAAGTCGGAAAAATGGAGAGTGATGATATGCTTGAGAAGAACCTGAAACCTATCATCGACCCACTCAAACGTTTGGTTGAAAATACCTCAATTGAATCTCTTCCAACAGCGGAATTTCCGACGAAGGCATCACCACCACCACCATCTTCACCGGAAAAAGATATTCCACCAATTTCACCGCTATTGCAAAAAGGGCAGTCAGAACGAAAAAGGGCATCTAAAAAGAGAAAACAAAGTGATTTGACGTTGACTGACGCATCGACTCCAAGATTACAAATACGAAGAAAACTTTCTTATACGCCAGCAGCAATGATCAGACCTTCCCCCTCCTCTGCGGTTGATTACCACGATAATGATGATGATGATGATGATCAAGAAGAAGTGGATGATGAAGAAAACGTGCTGGAAACGTCTATCAGGGATATGATGAACAATCCAGAAGAACGTGAACAAATACTGAGTCATTTTACTAGAAGTATGGGTCCATTATCAAAATTGTACTTAGAACGTCTTTTTACTGATAAGAGTAACATCGTTGACACCGTGTACGGTGTTCATTTTGATAAAGATAAACTAGTTATGGGAAATGCTGCTTTCGATGTGGATAACAATGATTATTTGTTGATTAACGGTACGAGATATCGTGGTACGCAAGGACTCTTTGAACTAATATTTATGAAAAAACCCAATATCACCCTCTATACAAATTCAGATTTGCAAACGTACAAAAACATTTTGATATCAACGAGCGCTCACAAACGTCTAAATTTATCAACTGAACGAGTTTTGGGTAATAGAGGATACAAGTATAAGCATATAATTGCACCGTTATTCAATATCAGAGTGGGAGGTGCTATAACAATTCTAAGAGTAAAAAAAATCAGTGGAGGTAATAAGAGAATGCCATTCGATATGAAAGTTACAAATAACGCTATAGATTACGTTCATTGGGATGATGCAAACGAGTTGGTCGACAGATTACGACTCTTGTTTGCCTCACAAGCAGCTGGACACACGGGGCACGATAACGAAATCGTTTCGATTATCCAGGAACTTAGAGAGGCTGGATTAATTATAAATTAATGCGAAAATTGAAATAACGCATCAGTTGCAAAATGTCCATTAACAAATTCGGAGTATCACTGCAAAGAGGTATTGGTTCACCAGCAGTAGGGAGAGTTTCGATTGGTGAGCGAATGATTCTAAAAAATTACGTTTACAAGAATGCGTTATACTTGGATGTAAAGAACAATGCGTACAATGCCGGTGGTAGAAAAATTAAATGGTTTGCAACACCCACAGAGGCTGACGATGTCGTTCATAAACGTTACGTGGATGATAAGGTTAAAGATGAAGTGGATAAACGAGAAGATGCAATGGCCAAAGACGTGAATAAACAATTGAATCAAATAACGAATTATCTAAATGAGAACATGAGGTCATATATTAGGAAAGCCGAAAGCATCATAAATCAAGTTTTCAAAACGAAAGTTGAAAAGATTGAAGATGCACTTAATAAATCAATGCTTGAAAATATTATAATTTCTCGTGATAAACTCAGGACGGAAATTGAGGAGATGATACGGAATATACAGGAAAATGATATAAATAGACTGCTAACGGCGAACAACGCGCATTTCGAACAAAAGTGTGTAGAGCTTAAGGCGAATTTTGATAACGTAAAAAAATCTAATGTGGATAACTTCAACGCATTCAAGAGTACCGTCAATCTTCTTCTATTACAACAATATGAGAGTCTGAAAAAAAATATTGAGGATGTTAATAAATCCAACGTGAAGCAAATCACCGCTATTAAGAGTGATGTCATTGATCTTTGGAAAACAGTTAATGACACGAGAAAAAAACCAATTTGGAGACATTTGCAACAAAAAAAAAGTCATGAGAAATAAGAAGAAATATATTGTAAATCCGGAATCATCTGATGATAGTGATACAGAGAGAAAATGTAAAAGTTGTATGGACTGCTTTGTATCAGTTTTAGTATTATGCTTTACGAATACTGGACCATAAAAAATAAAAAGTGAAAATGAGTAAAGAAAAGAGATTGTTAGTGGATGAATTGCATGCTCCTGCTCGACGAAACTTTCCCCGTAGACGCGTTATCGTAGAGGGATATGACGACTTATGGCGAGCCGATCTCGTTGATATGCAAACGTATTCAAGACTCAATGCCGGCTACAAGTATATTCTTACGATAATCGATGTATTATCGAAATAAGGATGGGCATTACCTGTTAAATCTAAAGCAGGTAAAAACGTGAGTGATGCATTCCTCAAGGTTATACGTCAAAGTGGACGACAACCTAAAAATTTGCAGACTGACAACGGCATGGAATTCTACAATTTGGATTTTCAAGAGAGAGTTGTGAAAAAGTTGAAAATCAATCATTATTCCACCTACAGTATAATGAAAGCCTCAATTGTCGAGCGTTGGAATATAGTCCGGTTGCCAGAGCACCAAAATGTACACTTCAACCAACCCGCAATTTTTTTTCATAAATCGTTAGTTAATAGCGCCCTGAAAGTAACCTGAAAGTCTTATCTAAAAAAAAGTTCGGCTTCTGTCTTTTTTATTGCAAAATAAGTTGAAAAAAGCGTTTCGCTTTAGTTTTTCCAAAATATCTCTGTTGTTATTGATCTTACGCAAAAAAATATAGAGAGGAAAGTTGTTCAGAATTAAATTTCCTACAAGATAGGATCGGTAGTATATGTTGAATTTGGTTTTTTATACTGCAAAATTGTTATAGAAATAAAAAAATGTGAAAAAGTTTGTAACTAGGAAACAGTTGCAAAAAATAATTAAATGTCGCTGTAATTACTTTGAAAGATGTATTTCAGTTAGTAGAACATGTAGCCCGAACCCCAATGCCGTACTTCAAAATGGCGACTTGTTGCAAAAATATGAAGTTTGAACTTCGAGTAGCTATAAAAATTGGGCAACTATAGTTATACGGATGAAATCAATTGCAATCGGTAGCTTATAACGTACTTAATAAATGCTCCGAAGGGATTTTTGAAAATCTGAATTTAACAACATTTTTAAGAATAAAAACACGTTGCTAGGATCGGATTTTAGCGAATTATTAAGTTTGAAGGAAGGAGACAAAATGCATTTTAATATAGATAGAAAAACATGAATTTTAAAAAAAAAATCAATATGATCGGCCCTGTAGGAGCTGAGATCCGCAACTTTTGGTTTACGAACGATTGCGTCGAAAGTATTTAATATTTTTACTTGAAATTTGGCACAGTTATTGCTGATGTCACGTCCGCGACGGAAGTATCGAATACTCGATACTTCCTGACCATCCGAGTATCCTGTCGCGTTGATCGTCAACGCGACGGATCTTCTAGGCGTCAGCACTCTGGTTGCTAAGAGGCCCTTATTGCTGATACCAGCACTTTTGGACGGGCCTTCTTATCACCCTGAGTCCCGCCGTCGGGCCACTCTCGCTTCGACGCTCGCGACACGCGCTACGCTACCTCTGTTAGCTAGACCCACGTTACATGGTGGCAGCGGTGGGATGAAAAAGAATTATAAAAAAAAAAAGTATATATACACATAAACACCGAACAAAAAAAAATAAAGTGAATTACAAATTGACAAAGACGATTACAAAAACGGTCAGTGAAGAGATGAATTAAAAAAAAAAAGAGACAGTGAAACGAAAAGAACAAAAAAAAAAGACAGTGAAACGAAAAGAACAGTGAAAAAAAAAGACAGTGAAACGAAAAGAACAGTGTAAAAAAAAAAAAAGAGACAGTGAAATAACGAAACTACAACGACTATAAGAAGGAAGGACGAAAAATTTACAAAGACAAATTAAGGACAAATTAAGGACGAATTAAGGACGAAAGGACAAAATTTATAAAGGACAAATAAAACTTTTACCCATGAAATATATAATATTATTCTGGTAAGTACAATTATGTATTGCACGAACAAATTATTATAATCAAGTTCTTTGGATTTAAGCTATACCAAATTTTACAATTTTCCTTTTCATAATTTTGATATTTATAAAACAAAATAATAATAATAATAAATAAATATATATATATATTACACATTTTCTTATTAATTTGATTGAAAAATACAAAACGAAAACTTAAAATTAAATTCATAAAAGAACTTTAGTGGAGTCAAATGTAAGAAACGATAAAGATAAAAAGAAACTTGACACCCCAAAGAACTTGAAGACTAAACTATATTGCTGCATGCTGCTTTCGCTTATACATACAGTGTACATATGCAGAGTGATACTGGAAATCGATATTAAAATTCTTTCATTATTTAATTTCTACTTTTGACTTTTTCTTAATTTTGACGTTTGTGCATTTTAACTTTATTGAATTTGACCTTTTTAAACTTTTTAATCAATAAATTTTCACTTATTTGATTTAATATTTTTACTTCCAACTTTTAATTTTAACTTTCAATTTGTACCTTTGTTCGAAATTTTAAATTCTCATGATTAAAATAAAAACAAAATAAATAAATAAATGAATAAATAAAAACAAAAATAAGTAAATCAAAATTTTTATATATACATATCTTCAACATTTTGATATTTCGATATCCCGACATTTTGACATCTTGACATTTTGACATTTTTGACACTTTTGACACAAATTATGGCGAACGAAAACCAAAATTTACGCGATGCGGCAATGCCTACTGCGGCATCCACAATTAATTTTAAAGATATTAATGGATATATCCCCGCATTCGACGGACATAATATGCCCGTCGAAGACTTTTGCGAGATTTGCGAAACGGCACAGGCAATTCTATCTCCTACCGACAAAACAAAATTTATCAAACTATTACCTTTGAAATTAACGGGAAGCGCGAGACAACAAATCTCTAATAACACGTATAACACTTTAACAGACTTACTACATGACCTTAAAAGAGTATTTAGCGAAAATTTAGAATTATCCGATCTAGAAATTGAATTAAAAAATTGCAGCCAAAATTATAATGAAAGCGTACTAGACTATACACATAGAGTACAAAAAATAGTAAAACGAATTTCAAGTAGACTAAAAACCACATACAGTAGAATATTAGACGAAGAAATACTAACAGCCAGGATTAGAGAAACTAGGGAATTAGCAAAAAAAGCATTCATTCGCGGATTACACGAAAATATTTACAATTTAATTGTTGGCGAAAACCCCGAAACATTTGAAACAGCAACAGATAAGGCAT
Organism: Gasteruption jaculator; assembly: GCA_949825005.1. Lineage (NCBI taxonomy): Eukaryota > Metazoa > Arthropoda > Insecta > Hymenoptera > Gasteruptiidae > Gasteruption > Gasteruption jaculator. Next base: position 3,161,790 of record OX463772.1, on the reverse strand, counting down.
TTGCAATTGAAAAAGAATTAGAAAAAAGACGAAAATTACAATTATCTAAAGCCAATTCAACATTTGAAACACTAAAGGTAAGATTTACAGAAACACACCCTTCAGACGATACAGACAGTAGACAACAAATAGTAAAAATAAAAATATGTGCATTTTGCGACAAAACGGGTCATGAGACAGAAAATTGTTGGTCCTTACAAAGATATAAACAACGAAGAAATAGTAGATACGAGTCCCACACAAGACAAAACTACTCCTCCGATACATTTAATAACCATCGTGGAAGATTTAATAATTATCGCGACTGGAATAAACGTGACGATTCAAGAGACAGATACGATAGATTTCAAGACAGACGAAATAATTCACGTAGTAATTCACGAGATAGACGTAGTAATTCACGAGACAGACGAGATAATTCTCGAGATAGACGAGATAATTCCCGAGATAGATTACTAGAATTCCTCACCGCTAATAGAAATAAATATTTTGGTAAAGATACCCGAGATGGGCATGACAATAACAACAGTAGATCAAACTCCCGCGAAAGAATTAATACAAATGGCAAACAAAATAGCAGGAAAAACTCAATTAATGGTGAGATGACAGCAGAAGAAATCGGAAAGATGCTAAAAAACTTGGAATGGGCTTCGCGGGAGAGCGTGACGCGAAGCGAGAGCCAAGAACGCAAATAAAACCCATTCGAAGTTTTAACATTAATTATAACAAATCTTCTGATCACCAACCCGCATCTATAATTATCGATTCGATAACTTTAAAAAATAATCAAGCGAAGTTCCTCCTGGATTCTGGAGCACAGGTAAACTTAATAAAAGAAAGTAGGCTCAAACCGGATGTCATGACGTTTCCCAAACAAATTTATGAGTTAACCGGTATCACTGAAGGCAAAGTTCAAACATTAGGCAGATGCATTTTAAAAGTAGCCTCGAAACTGGCACTTTTTCATATTGTTCCGGATAATTTTCCGATACCAGCAGACGGCATGTTGGGTGACGAATTCTTCCGCGAAAACATGGTAGAATTGTCATATGCTGAAAAATGTCTAAAAATCAATGGGTCGAAAATCCCATTTACGGAGTCCGAAAAAATCGTTTTGGCACCGCGTACTTCAAAACAAATTCCAATCCGTGTTATAAATTCAAAAGTAAAAGAAGGATATATTCCCCAAATACAAAACGATAAGGGAATATTTTTAGGAAATGCATTAGTGACGAATAACGACGGAATCGCCTACCTACGCGCAATTAATACAAACTCAACACCAGTAGACTTTGAAATTCCGATAGTGGAACTTCAGCCTGTCGAACAAATAGTAGTACCAGACGAAATGAAAAGACATGATAATTTACTGAACTTTGAAAACACTGACATTAAAGATAATAAGACTTTTGACATTTTTAGCGTAAATGCAACAAAATTAAAACAAGACAGAATTGAATTATTAGAAGCATCACTAAATCTCGATCATTTGGAAAATAACGAACGTAGACATGTATTAGATTTAGTTTCGGAATTTTCAAATTTATTTTATTTACCCGGAGACATGCTAGGACACACTTCGTGTATCCAGCATGAAATTTATACGACAGACGAAAAACCAATAAATACAAAACAATACAGATTTCCTTTGGTACACAAGACAGAAATTAAAAAGCAGGTTGAAGATCTACTAGAAAAAGGAATTATTGAACCATCTACATCACCCTACAATTCACCAGTATGGGTAGTTCCCAAAAAACCCGATTCAAAAGGGAATAAAAGATGGCGGATGGTAATCGATTTCCGTGGATTAAACGATAAAACAGTCAGTGATGCATATCCATTGCCAAACATAACGGATATCTTAGACCAATTAGGCAATGCGCACTATTTTACGACTTTAGATCTCGCATCTGGCTTCCATCAGATAGAAATGAGTCCGAAAGACCGACATAAGACAGCATTTTCAACACCGAATGGACATTACGAATTTAATCGTATGCCATTTGGTTTGAAAAACTCTCCGGCGACTTTTCAGCGCCTTATGGATGTTGTGCTGTCTGGGTTGCAAGGAACCGATCTATTTGTATATCTGGACGATATAGTTATATACGCAAAAGACTTGGAAGAACACAAAAAGAAATTCCAACGTCTAGCAAAAAGACTATCAGATGCAGGATTGACATTGCAAACGGACAAATGCCAATTTTTAAGTGAAGAAGTCGTATATTTAGGCCACAAAATTACGAAACACGGTGTACAACCAAATACGAACTTAATAATAGCAATTACGGAGTTCCAGTGCCCAAATCAGCAAAACAAGTAAAACAGTTCCTGGGTCTGACTGGCTATTATCGACGATTCATACAAAATTACGCAAAAATTACTCATTGTCTAAACCAATTACTAAAAAGTAACGTAAAATTCCAATGGACTGATATACAACAGGACGCTTTTGACACACTACGTAATAAAATCGTAAAGGAACCAATACTAAAATTTCCAAAATTTAACAAACCATTTAAATTAACAACGGACGCTTCAGATTATGCTATGGGAGCAGTTCTTAGTCAAGAACACGACAACTTTGATCATCCAATAGCATATTTTTCAAAAAGTTTCAAAAAAGCCGAATTAAATTACGACACGACCAAAAAAGAACTGTTTGCGATTGTACAAGCAGTAGAACATTTCCGACCATACCTTTATGGTAATAAATTTACGTTAATAACAGACAACAGAGCGATAACATACTTGACCAGTAAAAAGAATACTCCACAACAACTTAGACGCTGGCAGACAATACTCAACGATTATGAATTCGATATTTTACATAAACCAGGTAAACTAAATTACGTAGCAGACGCACTTTCACGAAATCCGACAACAGCATCCGTTATGCCTATTAGAAGCAGAGAAGTCTACACTGACGAAACAACTGGTAACGAGGAAAAACGAACTAAGGAATACCATCAACCTCAAACGAGACCACATGTGGACGACTCTATGGACTCGGAACAGGACCAGAAGAGACCGAAATTAGCTGCCGAATCCGATACCTCGTCAAACTTTAGCGACACCACGGACCAAGAAATTTGGGAAACTGATAATACGGACATCGAATCCAGCGACGAATGGGAAGTCAAAAAAGGAACGGAAGACACACAAATAACAATAAAAAGGAAACAGAAACCATTAAAAAGATTAAAACTAAAAAGAAAAGAAAACACAAAGAAAAAGAAAGAATTTCTGGAACAACTAGAATTAAACGAGACAAACAAAGAAAAAGGAGCAACAAGTAAAGAAGATGCAAAAACAAATAAAACATATTCTTCAGAGGACGAAGAAGCGCCAAAAATTGAAACACGGGCAGAAATACACGAACCGGTAATAAAAGGAAAAAGGGTCAACCCAAAAATAAATATAAAAAGAAATAATAATAAAATGGCCGATGAAAAGAGCCTAAATGAAATAAAAGTATTTAAAGAAAGGGACCCGGAACTGAAATTCGCCGGAATAGGTGCCAGCCCGCCAAGAATTCGCGCTGAAGATCCAATAAAGAAGATAGAAGAAATATTGTTGCAAACAAACCAAACTCCGAAAAACCAGGGCTATAATTCTCCAGTAACTCCAACATTTAGATCCCCAGAAATTCAAACTGAAACGCCGACTCCTACATTCAGGTCTCCTGAAAGACTAACCGAAGAAACTCTGACACCAGAAGTAACTCCAAATTTTCGCTCTCCAGATAAACATACAGCGAAAACGACACGATTAACAAACAAAGATGACTTTTTGGCTATGGATATATCGGACAAAGATTATCAACCAACCTCGTACCACAGAAAAACGACAAAATTATCACAAGAACCAATGGAAACAAGATGCAGAACAAAAATCACAGAAGACATTACAGTTAGAAACAATGTAAAAACTAGGCAATCAAATGTAATTTCGGAAAGAACAAATATAGCATTATTTATGTCAGCTGACTGTTCCTTCAATACAAAAACAGAAAAAGCTTTGGCAGAGAAAGCAAACATGAAACAAATTAATTTATTGAAGCAGAAACCGACAATTGGAACAGTAATAACGACTCGTAAAGGTACAAAAACGTATTTCGGACTAATCTGCAAGCAACACTTTTCAGACGATATAATACTACCAAATATTAAAAAATGCCTGGAATCCTTTTTAACAGAATTAGAAAAATTGCAAATCTGTTCATGCGCAATTCAAAAAGACGGTGAAATGATGAGTGACGCATGTTGGGAGAATGTTCAAACGTACTTACGACTAATGACGATAAATTCAGAAATAGAAATAATACTTTGCGAAAGAACATTAAACATTCCAGCTACACAGGACAGAGCACAAATTATTAAAGAATATCATTCTTCGGCTATTGGAGGACACAAAGGAATCACCAAAACATATTACAGAATCTTACTTGACTATTACTGGATCGGAATGAAAACAGACATTCAAAATTTTATAAAATACTGTGAAACTTGTCAGAAAAATAAATTGGTAAGAGTAAAAAACAAAGCACCGATGCTAATAACAGATACACCGACTGATACTTTCGACAAAATAGCTATTGACATTTTCGGACCGTTACCAAAAACAAAAACAGAAAACGTATACATTTTAACAATAATAGACCTACTTAGCAAATATGCAATTGGCGTACCTTTAAAAAATATTACAGCTACCGACGTAGCTAAAGCATTAGCCAGTACATTTATCTGTACTTACGGACCGCCAAAGGCAATGTTATCAGACCAAGGACGAAATTTCATGTCTGAAACCCTACAGGAATTCGCAGACTTATTCAAAATTAAACAATACACAACGACAGCGTATCACCCACAATCAAATGGAACATTAGAAAGAAGCCACCACACACTGAAAGAATATTTAAGAAACTTTATAGACGAAAATCGCGAATGGGACGAGTGGCTACCCTTCGCCATGTATTCATACAATTCCAGTATCCATGAATCTACAGGATTCACACCATTCGAATTGATTTTTGGTAAAAAGCCTAGAATTCCTTCAGAATTTCCTCCGGACGACAAAATTATTTCATACGAAGACTATTTAGTACAGTTAATTAGACAACTAAAGGACTTAAAAACGGACGCTGTTAGGACAATAGAGAAATCAAAACAAAAAACGAAATTTTACTATGACAAAAAGAATGTTAAAAACCCAGAGTTTGAAGTAGGACAATTAGTATTTCTACTTCGAGAACCAAAGAAAACGAAATTCGACAGTGAATATGTAGGACCGTACGAAATTTTAGAAATAACAGACCGTCATAACGTTAAACTGAAAATAAACGACGGAAAAACAAAAACAGTACATATAGATAAAATTAAATTGGCCTATGTTTCAGGTCTATCGCATACGTAGTAGGCCAAGATGAGACTTTTAAAATAACTACATTGGATAAAAATCCTGGACTATATTCAGAAGACTTAGGACTACTACGGACGTACCATACGAAATGGACTTTAGTTACGTACATCAACACGGAAGACCTACTTACAAGAAAAGACACCATACTGCATAACCTTATTTTCATCCAAAATATTTGTAACAAATTAGGAAAAGATTGCACTATACAAAATCAACTACATAATATAAAACACAGATTAAACAACGTTTTAACCGCACACGACGTAATATACGATTTAGTTCAAATAGATAAAAATACCAGAAACAAAAGAGCAATTTTTAGTTTCATTGGGAAAATTTACAAAAAACTTTACGGAACATTAGATGAAGACGACGGAAACAGAATTTTTAACCAAATTGAATCCATTTCCAATAGTACTTACGATTTAGCAGAACTAGTACAAAATCAAACACATATTATAAAATCACAATTTGATACAGTACGGAAACAAATTCACAGTTTAGGAAAATCCTTAGTGAATTTAACAATCAAAATCAATAGCACGAATTACAGTACAGCTAAACACATTCATATCCTTGAAATACAGCAAGAATTATTGCAATGTGTAAATGTAATCGAATCCGACTTGTTAGAATACGAAATCGATATAAATACTTTTATCGATATTTTGTTATTCGCTAAAAATGGACAAGTTCATCCAAAAGTACTATCGGAACAGCAAACAATCAGAAGTGCACAAGCTATTCAGAAATCGGAACCAAATCTGGAATTTCCAATCCCTGTTGAAACAGCTAACGTAGCAGACTTATTACAACTCGCAGACTTGACGATATTCCATAAACAACAAACAATAGTCTATGTTATCAAAATTCCATTATTAAATCTTCAAAAATTCAAATTATACCAACATATTTCGGTTCCAGTCAGACAGTATGACAGACCGTATGGTGCTGAATTCGCATACATAAAACCAACCACGACATTTTCAGCAATCTCGACCAGTTTTGAAAAATACTATACAATAGACAATGACAACTTGGAAAAATGCAAAAAATTTAATCAAGAATACATTTGTTTAGAATTTGGACCGAATCATTTTGACGATGGAAGTGAATGTGAGATACAATTGTTAGCAAATCCACAATTTTCAAACTTCAAAATTTGTAACATTGAACTAAAAATTCTGAAAAGAACACAATGGACTAGGATTCGCGACTCCAATACATGGATATTTTCGACCCCCGCGACAGAAACAATACACTTTATTTGCAAAAACAAGGACACAATTAGTACAACGATAGAAAACACAGGAATAATACAACTAAGTTCAGTATGTGAAGCAAAGACCAAAAACAAAGATTTGTTACCATACAGAGAAATTCAGACGCTTAAGAATATTACAGTATTCTCGACCAAAACATTAAATATATCGGAAATTTATCAAAATTCATTCGACTACAGTGATATCGTTAACCTGACCGACGTACTAGAGGAACAAAAATCTCTAGTAAACAAATTACATTTACCAGACGCCCAATTAGAAACAAGTTTTGAAACAATCATATCAAAAGCAAAAAGCATTGCTAAAGACCGACAATATAAAAAACGTTTTGACAGACTAGAAAGTAGCTTACTGTACTCCGGAATATCAATGGGAGCTATCTTGCTCATTTTAGGACTCGCATGGAAATTTTCAATGTTTAGTAAACTAAGATCACTTTGTAAATTATTGCCATGCTTATCAAAAAAGAAAAATTAAGGAAAATTAACATACCCCGTAAAATAATAGAAAACATAGAATTACGCGAACCTCCACCACTACCAAGACAACCTCCGACAGTCATTGTAAACCGTGAAAATATACGACCCCAAATCAAATATGAAAGACGCAAGGCAATATCGTATTTCCAGGATACTTTGTAAATTGCTTATTATTGCATGTATTACTCACAAATTGTATTAAAACACAATAAACAAAGCACAATAAATAAAATCAGACACAACGGATACAGACTATGGACCAAAGACAGAACCTTGGACAACTAACTGCACGAAACCATCTAGAAATCATTTCATTACCACAAAATATAAATTAAAATTATTCTTCCTACAGATAAAATCCTTTCAGAAATCCAACGCTAACAAACCAGAACTCCTACTAACACCCCCCAAAATGCTAATAATTTAGACTGTTACAGGTTCACAAACAAAAAGAATTATTATAATAACAAAACGAATTGAAACTCCTGGATATATATGTACAATGGACACGTATTATTGACCAAGAAACACAGCTTATACAGCAAATATGGATAACGAGGACTCGATATACAAAAACTGAGACGAATATACGGAAAATACAGCGGACAACGTATCATTACTAAATTTATACTCCCACACCATCTTCCTCATAACTGTCATTTTACTAACCTCCCTTACTATTAATCAGACAATTTGTTATAGCCAAACCAACTTTCAAACAGATGAAATTAACTAAGGACAGAATGGACAAACCCTTACAACCCTACGGTAACTAGAGGAGCCATGAAAGATGAACAACTTCTGACACCATTACATGGACCTCACTAGGACAAACTCCATCCAACCATGACAGGACAAGACCAACCGCTTCGGACCACAGCTACCAAAGGATCAACTCATTTGACGACGCTACAACTGTCACGAAGATTTAGATTTAAGCTAGACATTGTATTAATAGACAATAGACAAATATTGTATCGACCACAGACAAATATTGTACCACGAGACAGGATCGATGCGGGAGCATCGATTTTCCGTGGGGGGGGAGTGTCACGTCCGCGACGGAAGTATCGAATACTCGATACTTCCTGACCATCCGAGTATCCTGTCGCGTTGATCGTCAACGCGACGGATCTTCTAGGCGTCAGCACTCTGGTTGCTAAGAGGCCCTTATTGCTGATACCAGCACTTTTGGACGGGCCTTCTTATCACCCTGAGTCCCGCCGTCGGGCCACTCTCGCTTCGACGCTCGCGACACGCGCTACGCTACCTCTGTTAGCTAGACCCACGTTACACTGAAATAATACTTTAATATGTCCATTTTTCCCGATAGTTGTAGATAGCTTAGTTCGTCTGCAATGAGCAATAAACGAACGTAAAAAATACGCGTACCGCGTCGCGGCTCCCCGCACCGCTCGACGCGCTGGTGGGGGAACCGATCGGCGACGGAGAGTCTGGCGGAGCAACATTTCCGAATCTTAGTTAAAAATTGATTTACTCTGCTATGGAATGTGCTACGACAATAATTTTTTTTTTCATTTAACTTGTTTTTTTCCCATCTTTTCAAACGTTTCAATAAAAATTGCATGAGTACACTACAAACGTTAAAAATAATCATTTTTATAGCATTTTTCGTCTAAATAAACTTGTTTTTTATAAATGAAGTATATTACCCTGCAAGGAAGTAAAATGTTCTATTCTTTTAGTTTCTTGCTGAGTAAAAGATGTACGTCTAAAATATTTATCGAATATTTCTTTTACGCTTGCTTTCATTTGCTAGCATTTCTTCAAATTATTACTTATTTTCAAAATTCTTCGTGTATTAATAATACGTGTATTTAAAAATACAATTTTTATCCAAAAATTGGAAAAGTTTTAAAAAAAATACGAACAATTTAAAGTAAATCATTATCATAAGTAAATCATATCAATCACCTTATCCCTTACTCACAATCAGCAAGAAACGAAAAGAATAGAACATTTTACTTCCTTGCAGGGTAATATACTTCATTTATAAAAAAAAAGTTTATTTAGACGAAAAATGCTATAAAAATGATTATTTCTAACGTTTGTAGTGTACTCATGCAATTTTTATTGAAACGTTTGAAAAGATGGGAAAAAAAACAAGTTAAATGAAAAAAAAATTATTGTCGTAGCACATTCCATAGCAGAGTAAATCAATTTTTAACTAAGATTCGGAAATGTTGCTCCGCCAGGCTCTCCGTCGCCGATCGGTTCCCCCACCAGCGCGTCGAGCGGTGCGGGGAGCCGCGACGCGGTACGCGTATTTTTTACGTTCGTTTATTGCTCATTGCAGACGAACTAAGCTATCTACAACTATCGGGAAAAATGGACATATTAAAGTATTATTTCAACAATAACTGTGCCAAATTTCAAGTAAAAATATTAAATACTTTCGACGCAATCGTTCGTAAACCAAAAGTTGCGGATCTCAGCTCCTACAGGGCCGATCATAATGATTTTTTTTTTAAATTCATGTTTTTCTACCTACATTAAAATGCATTTTGTCTCCTTCCTTAAAACTTAATAATTCGCTAAAATCCGATCCTAGCAACGTGTTTTTATTCTTAAAAATGTTGTTAAATTCAGATTTTCAAAAATCCCTTCGGAGCATTTATTAAGTACGTTATAAGCTACCGATTGCAATTGATTTCATCCGTATAACTATAGTTGCCCAATTTTTATAGCTACTCGAAGTTCAAACTTCATATTTTTGCAACAAGTCGCCATTTTGAAGTACGGCATTGGGGTTCGGGCTACATGTTCTACTAACTGAAATACATCTTTCAAAGTAATTACAGCGACATTTAATTATTTTTTGCAACTGTTTCCTAGTTACAAACTTTTTCACATTTTTTTATTTCTATAACAATTTTGCAGTATAAAAAACCAAATTCAACATATACTACCGATCCTATCTTGTAGGAAATTTAATTCTGAACAACTTTCCTCTCTATATTTTTTTTGCGTAAGATCAATAACAACAGAGATATTTTGGAAAAACTAAAGCGAAACGCTTTTTTCAACTTATTTTGCAATAAAAAAGACAGAAGCCGAACTTTTTTTTAGATAAGACTTTCAGGTTACTTTCAGGGCGCTATTAACTAACGATTTATGAAAAAAAATTGCGGGTTGGTTGAAGTGTACATTTTGGTGCTCTGGCAACCGGACTAATAGAACATTAAAAAACAATATGTGGAAACTCTTTACCCTCAACGGAAATTACAAATGGATTAAAATACTGCCAGATCTCGTGAAAAGATACAATGAGCGTCGACATCGGACCACTGGAAGACGTCCAATTGACGTCACTCGAGAAAATTCAAATGACCTACTTGCAACGGTATACAGCAATGTGAAAATCATTGGACCAGCACGCTTCAAAGTTGGTGATCACGTGTGTGTGAGCAAATACAAGAGTATATTTGCCAAAGGTTATACTCCGAATTGGTCCAGCGAAGTCTTCGAAATAGCTGAGGTGCAAAGGACCAACCTAATTACCTATCTCTTGCGAGACTCCATGGGTCAACCTATTCACGGTGGATTCTACGAGAAGGAACTTCACGCAGTTGCAGATCCCAATGTCTACCTAGTGGAACGAATTTTACGGAAAAAGGGAAATAAGGTGTTTGTTAAATGGTTAGGTTTCGATAAAATACACAATTCTTGGATTGATAAAACAAATGTATTGTAACAACATGTGTATGAATAAAAAAATTACATTCTCTCAATTAATTTTTTCTCCCTCTCCCATTCTTATTTTATAATGTCCACATGGCAATGTGGTAACTAAATCAGTTAATATAAATCTCTTATTATCATACGGATTTAGCGCAACCTTACTCTCACATACCGTAAACATTTTGTGTAATTTCGAACGAATACTTCGCTGCTTACGCTTGTGAATCGTTTTTTCACGCAGCAATGCAGATAGTCGTCAAAATTTATTTCACGCGCTATCGTACTACGCTTTACACCTTTGATTTTTTTACAATCATCCTTACCCCTCACACGATACGCATACATCTTTGCTCGTAAACCCACAAATTCAGTCATTATCAAACCATTGTCTTCATCTTTCATCAATCCGGGAATTTTTTTATTGACGCGAGGCATGTCATATGCATTGTTTTCACCATAATCACTAGTATTGAATCTATCAATATCACATTTCATATTTTCATACACATCATCACACACAAGTTCATAGATTAGACTGTCCGTGTCAGTGTATAATACTTTGCATTGATCTCCATAGCGCTCTCGCATATAAGCATGGTGAAAATCGTAGAGGAGGATTTTTGAGATATCGAGAATCGACATACCCACATATATCGGTTTGTTAAAGTAAATGTTCAGATTGTTGAGTTCAATGGCCACCAAATCCTCATGGAAAATCGTACGATTGTGAAAAGGGTCTAGCCGGATAAGATAGTCAAATCGGCCTTTGAGTCAATCGGGAAACGAATTGCACCATAATATTCAGGGGAAAAAATGAGTAAGAACCCTAGATTTTCAGTTCCCAAAACGCACTAGGATCCCTATAAACTCCGGTCTAGTGATTTTAGGTTTTTCGACGATATCTCGGTCAGCTTTCGAGCTAGAAAAAAAGTTTTTTTTTCATTTTGTAGAGTTTTTTAAGCCCTATAAATCGGTGCTATCGAAAAAATTTTTGGCGCGGAAATTCAAATTTTTAGAGCCGTTGGAAAATTTTAAAATTCAATATATCGAAAACAACGATCGACTCATCGCTGGAAAAAATATATGTTATGTATTTTCACCTCAAAAATTTCTCTGAATTTTTTCAGATTTTTTAAAGTGGTGGAACGTCCTGAAAAAAAATAAAAACTACTAAGAAATCCAGTTTTTTGCTCCTAGCGTTTTGAGGTTATGTTTTATGACAAAAACGATGGAACCATTACATTCTGCGGAAAAAAATACATCGAAAACATGCATCACACGTGTCAAAATAATGTTCGGTTGCCCTTGAATATACATGGAATATATGGGGACGCCATCGGCCGTCTAGGGATTTTCATTGTTCGGTTAATTCGTTCAGGCGTAGCCTAGTTATCGCAATATCTTCAAATATGCGATACATGATTTCGACGTATATTTTTCCGTAGAATCCGATTCTGCCATTATTTTTACCATTGGACATAACCTCAAAGCGCTAGAAGCCGAAAGTCACTGAAAAATTCAGTTTTTTACTCCTGGAGCTTCGAAGTTATGTTCTACGATAAAACCAGTGGTACCATCGAATTCTACGGAAAAAAATACATTGAGAACATGCATCACACGTCTCAAAATAATGTTCGGTTGACCTTGAATATAGAAGGAATAGCTCTATATAGGGATGCCGTCGGCCGTCTAGGGATTTTCATTGTTCCGTAGAATGCGATACCGCTGTTATTTTTATCGTTGGGAGTAACGCCACAACGCTAGGAGCGAAAAACCTGTTTTTTCAGTGATTCTTGGCTTTTAGCGGATTTCTGTCCAGTCTATGTCCAGTAGGACTTCTCTAATAAACTCTTCGATGCTTCGAAGCTTCGAAAGGTATTTTTTACTTCATTCTAGAACACCAGAATGCTCGAACTAGTATTCCTGAATATTTTGTGTCCTAGCGAGATATAAATTTGATAAAACTTACTTTTTCAAACGATTGTTGATGAGTCCTGACGACGGTATTGATCACTACTGGCTATCAATAATTGTTAAAGAGTTTTTTTGTACTTATGGTACGTCAAGAGCAATTTTAATAAATTGGAACCATAGAAATGTGCATTTTATTAATTTCAATTGAATAATGGTCTTCAAGAAGTTGTATAATAGCCGAACAATGAAAATCCCTAGACGGCCGACGGCGTCCCTACATAGGGACATATTCCTTGTATATTAAAGATCAACCGAACATTATTTTGAGACGTGTGATGCATGTTCTCGATATATTTTTTTCCGTAGAATTCGATTGTACCACTGGTTTTATCGTAGAACATAACCTCGAAGCTCCAGGAGTAAAAAACTGAATTTTTCAATGACTTTCGGCTTCTAGCGCTTTGAGGTTATGTCTAATGGTAAAAATAATGGCAGAGTCGGATTCTACGGAAAAAAATATGTCGAAATCATGTATCGCATGTTAGAAGATATTGCGATAACTAGGCTACGCCTGAACCAATTAACCGGATAATGAAAATCCCTAGACGGCCGATGGCGTCCCCATATATTCCATGTATATTCAAGGGCAACCGAACATTATTTTGACACGTGTGATGCATGTTTTTGATGTATTTTTTTCCGCAGAATTTAATGGTTCCATCGTTTTTGTCATAAAACATAACCTCAAAGCGCTAGGAGCAAAAAACTGGATTTCTTAGTAGTTTTTATTTTTTTTCAGGACGTTCTACCACTTTAAAAAATCTGAAAAAATTCAGAGAAATTTTTGAGGTGAAAATACATAACATATATTTTTTCCAGCGATGAGTCGATCGTTGTTTTCGATATATTGAATTTTAAAATTTTCGAACGGCTCTAAAAATTTGAATTTCGCGCCAAAAGTTTTTCGATAGCACCGATTTATAGGGCTTAAAAAACTCTACAAAATGAAAAAAAAAACTTTTTTTCTAGCTCGAAAGCTGACCGAGATATCGTCGAAAAACCTAAAATCACTAGACCGGAGTTTATAGGGATCCTAGTGCGTTTTGGGGACTGAAAATCTAGGGTTCTTACACATTTTTTCCCCCGAACATTATGGTGTAATTCGTTTCCCGATTGACTCAAAGGCCGATTTGACTATCTTATCCGGCTAGACCCTTTGGTTTTGCAATAAGAGCTTCTCCTCCATATCTTCCCTCCCATTGTGTGACGAGTTTGATATCTCGATGATTACGCACATTCTCCATGGTTTTACCAAAAACAGCATTATTCATGAGTTTGAAGAGATTCTTCTCAAAGTCATTCGTAGCCGTAGTTCTCAAACGTGTATCTAAATTGATGTATTCGCGAAGCCAGCGCGATTGTTTGAATTGCAGTACGCGATGAATTTTACGCAATACGAGTCCATGTTTCAGAGCTTGCTGCAATGCACGATAGTGAATGACATAATTAGTCTTATCGCAAACAGTTGCCAACAACTTGGAATTTCGAGTTTTCTGCTGCTGCTGTTGTTCTTCTCCTGTTGTACTAAATTTCGATAGATCTTGCCGTTCCGTACAGAATGGTAAATCTGCATGTATGTCGTGCAATTCCACGGGATATTCCAAATCAACTTCGAGAATATAACCTGTATCAGAATCTGCACTCACATTGTGAATATCTAGAGATTGTTCGGGATCATTGCACCACTGAAATTCTCCATAGGATAATGGTTCGGACATTGCCCATCCATACAAATTGTTGATATCATAATACATGAGGTATCGCGATTTTTCCATTGGATTGTAGTTACCCATATACTTGTTGTTGGCTGTCGCGTATCTGTGTGAGCATTGACTCAATCCACCTCGAATACCTCGTTCCACGAACATGAGCATGTCAATGTCGGTAAATAATTCCAAAGAGATCTTTGTGTACTTGAGCATTGCGCCCCACGTATAGCCAGGAAGAGTGAAATAGTGGGCAGGATCCAATCCATAGTTATTCATGCACTGTGTACAAAAATTTTCAAAAACATCTGCTAGTAATAAAACGTCAGTTTTGAGGTACAAATCACTGTATTCACCCAATGTTTGTGTTTTAAAATGATTCCAGACATTCACAGCATGTTGGTAATCCTCCTTAGTGATGTCACAAGCATTTAATTTGCTATAAAAATCCTGGTGTGAGGGTAAAGATGATTCTTCCAATTTTTTCGTATCGGTGATGTAGTCGTAGGGAAATACATCTTGTAACGTGGTATTTTACCCGTTACAAGTGCTCTCTATGAAATCTCATAGAGAGCACACACACAAACAATCGCCAAGAGGCACACACACACGGACCAGCCTCACACACACACACATACTACACACCGAAGTGTTACACCGGCCCCGCTCCCGCTTCCGTCAAAGGAGCGGACCGAAGAGACACTTCACCGGTAATCGGCGGACCGATAACACGGCCGTGGTGAAGTCACCACAAGTGAGAGAGAGAGAGAGAGAGAGAGAAAGAAATAAGTCCTGGTGTGCAACATCGAGTGGTGCACCCAGGTGAAGCCGAAGGCCGGATACCGAATCCTGGAAGACATCGACACGAAGAGGAGGACACAACGACGAATCACGACACACTGAGTTACGAGGACGGAGGAGTCTAGGAAGGTGGACCCAACGACGACACCACAGGACGAACGCGAACACACACTCACACACATTCACACACATTCACCTCATCATTATTAGAACGAATAAAACACTTATCACAAGGTATTGTAAAGGCTACTGTCTCCTTTTTTACACCTCCGTTCGTTTGACAGCAGAGTGCGTGTTCGCCCTCGGCACGCACCCTGTTATAATCTTTGCGCATTAACAAGTCGAAACTTTCGTTATCGAGATCACCGAAACATGATTTAAGTATCTTCATGTCAGCAGCACTTGTTTTATCGAGAAGCGACGCCAATTTTTCCACACTCGATTGCATGAAACGCAATGAATCGATGAATCGCAGTTGTACAAACACCCTCTTTCCATTCCTCTCACCCACTTTTACGTACTTGACAAATGAAATGTATCGTTCACTCGTTTGTGTTAAAATTTTAATATTTATTCCATCATCATCATCATCATTATCATTATCACTTTTAAAGGCATTGGCAACATCGCGAATTATGAAATGAGCATCGTAATTGCTCAAATTGTGAAATATCACTGGAAGTACAAATAAGTCTTTGTAGTTCAAATTACAACCCTTATGTGCTGGTCCACGATATTCGCCCGTCAAATGACAGTGATCCCTTACCCTCTCATCAGTCTCTGCAAACTCTCGTTCGCAAATGTGGCAATGTGTAGCCTTTTGAAAGTCAATTGATTCACCGTTAGACATGGGTCGCATTTTCACTTCCACCCTGTTGGAAAATTTATCCAAGACGATTTCATGCAATTCTTGGACGAACCAACGAATACACTCCGCTCCTCCCCTATATGCAACGTATTTACTCTGACTCGAATCGAAATCACAATGCACATAATAACCAACACTATATGGTATATGTTCTTGATAAGGGAATGTATTACAGCAGTCTTCTTTTTCTTGAATAGTATCTCTCAGCAGACACTCGACATCGGCATATACCACGTACGGTAAACAAATTTTCCTCTTGAAATTCTCAAAATTTAACATCTTCTTCTTCTCCGTTGGCAGAGTGATTTTGCATTTATTGATTCGACTGCAGTCAAGTACATGTCGTTCAAGACTTTTCTCGTTGTAGCAGTAATGTAGACATCTGTAAATGGAAACAAAAAAAATGATGATGTTAATCCAAATAGTTCAAAGAGGATGACGTAATTAAATTAGGAGAATACTGTGAATAATTACCTATCACAAATGTATTTCGCATGATGATGTTTACTGATTTGATTGGATACCAATCTTGATAAGTTTTTTATCCAGGTAAAATGTGCCTTTCCCGTTTCATGATTATTCACAATGAGAAGTAAATTTACATGTTTTTCCCTCTTTTCCTCAAACAGTCGCAGGGGTAGACATTCCAAAACTTTTTTTCTTCCTTTCTTTATTTTTATTCCTTTTTTTATCCGCTCAAATTTCCTAATTTGTTGTAAGTTCATGGGAAATTTTATTCCATCAGTATTGAGAACTGATTTATAATGTTGATAGGAAGAACATCTATCCCCATGTATTTCAGCAGGATAAAGGGCTGCCGTGACAGCCCAAGCGAAACACGCATTGTCGTTCGATTTTACATTCACTACAGCTCGCTTATGCATAATCGATTTCGGCAGTTCAAAGAAGCATGCAGCTTGCATTGGATTACACCTGTTGATATTAACAATCAGATTAATAATTTTTGAAAGTGCCCATCCACTGCCTCTCTCTTGAAGTTCCTCCAACGACGTCAATATTGGTTTCACGATTTTACTCTCGTACCATTCCTTCAAGTCGGAAGTTGTTAGCAGCTGATGATTCTTCGTTTCAAAATGCTTCAAATCAATACTTTTATCTTTATCGATGAAATCGACGTTGAGCACTCTGTTCACTTTAAGGCACTTGTGAGTCTGCAACGAATTGGAAATATTTTCAATTACCAATTTCTCGGCATTCCGCAGAAATTGCTTTGGATCGGTATGTCGAATATTGACAACCATACCGGTGGATATTCGACTTTGAAACGCTGATTTTTCCACTACAGTTTCCCACCTTAAATCTAATGCTTTAGTACCAAGACCTTGACCACTTTTCACCTTGTCCGTTCGCATTCGTTTCTTCAAACACTTGAAATACGCGATTCTATTAATTAGTTTTTGTCGCGTACCAATAAAATCAAATCATCACATTCCAATGTTTTAGTAAGAATATCAATGATCTCGCAACATGATTTCACCCATAGTTCAATTTCACTTTCACGTTTCACCAATGTCAGCTGCTTTCGCAAATTTTCATCAGCAGCACGAATGAGAGAAAATAATGATTTTTCGAACGTTCCCATGATGATGATAGTGACGCGTTTGCTCTTTACGTGATAAGAATAGTCGAGGAGGACTGTAAGGTGAAACTTTATTTACCGCACTTTTATAAGAAACACAGATTGTAAAAAAAAACTTAATTCTCTTAAATGGTACATGTAATTGATTTTTTTTTTCTCCACTGGAGTATAGTAAAATATACCATATGTTTTTTTAAACGAAATAATACAAGCAGGATATGCGTAGCTGCTACATATGGTTGAGTGTATTACCCTATTTGAAGGACAAACGCAAGCAGGATATGACTGTCACATAACGATGAGTGTCTTGCTCTCTGAACTAAACGTCCTTGTCCTTTATGATAAAGTTCTTGTGGTTTGGTGCTAGATGTTGACCTAACTTGTGTGTTTACAAACTGAATTTCAAAGCATTTTCATAACCTTAACCATAATTGTAACCATTTTAAAAACTTTTTATTTAATGAGAGTGATGAAAGTGGTGAACATGAAAAGAAGAAAGAAAAATGGTGATGGTCAAAGCAAAGAAATATTATTAAAAAAAAAAAAATATCGCGAAGGCGTGGTTATCGACTTATTGAACAACCTCAACGACTTGATATAAGTAATTATTTTTTAAAATAATTTTTAACTAAAAACAAATTAAGCCTTTTTTATGTTTCATGACATGCTGGTATCATTCATAAAGGTTGGAATATATGCAACCACTGTATGGTTCAACCAAATACGATAAGATAAAAGTCATACATCAGCATCGGAAGTATACTGTATTTATCCCAACTTCTATGACCATATGGTGTTCTATATTGTATTTTCTAAACAATTTTTTATTTTTATTCCTTAATTTTTTCTTTCTTTTTCCTTAAACTTTTTTTCTTATGTATTAATTGTTTTCTTTAGTTAATAGGGAATATGGAAAGGGAATTATCGCAAAATAAAAAAGCATTTGTGTATTTTTTTTTATTACTATTTAATGAAGAACATACCCCTAAATATACTTTGTTTAAAACAAATAATTTTTGAGTGTTAGCGATGATGATCATGATGATGAGCCTAATACTACCGATCAGTATAAACGATAATACATTTAATGCTTATGATGATGGTGATGATGACTTCGACAATAATATCATTGATAAAAAATGAATATAATGAGTGATGAGTTTGATAGTAATGTCGACCCCAATTAATGAATCAATTCATCAATTGCAATCGACATTACTACCAATCTCACCAAACATTATATTCATTAATTATCACCGACATTACTGTCAAAGTCATCATCATCATCATCATAAGTATGAAGTGTATTATCGTTATTACTGATTAGTAGTATTGGTCCCAACATCATGTCCATCATCGCTAACATCATCATCATTTTCTTTACCTTTTATTATATTTTATTTTATATTTATTTATTTTTTTTTTGTAATATTTTACAATCGATTTAATATTACAATTTCATATTTTCATTACAATTT
Source organism: Gasteruption jaculator (assembly GCA_949825005.1). Lineage (NCBI taxonomy): Eukaryota > Metazoa > Arthropoda > Insecta > Hymenoptera > Gasteruptiidae > Gasteruption > Gasteruption jaculator. Next base: position 3,142,475 of record OX463772.1, on the reverse strand, counting down.
TTCTTCATAACATTCTTACATCTATTTTTAAAACTATAAATATTTCATACAATTCTTACGTCAATTTTACAATTTGTAAGAACTGAGGTGCTCTATTTTTCCCGTTACAATGTAATATTTTTTTTTCCATAAAATTCTTACATCTATTAAAACTAAAAATGTAATATTACAATTACAATGAAGTTTTCAGAAATTTTTGGTTATTTGCCAAGTGTTTTTTATTTCTATCCCATGTTCACGTGAAACTTTTAATTTATAAAATGCATTATCAAAACAAAAGAATGCATCGTAAGCATAATTATTTGTTAAAGAAGTCTTTAACTTAATTATGCTTATGGTTTCATTCAATCTACTCATAATTTTATTGTTTCCTATGTCAAGCCAATTACTTGGCACGATAATCTTAATTTTTTTACATTTTCGTATATTTGTGAGAAGGGTACAAGTAAAGATTACTTCTGTAAGATTACTTCGCCTAAAGGAAAAAAATGCATCTACAATTATTTGGGGATATTTAGCCGAATCTTCATTTGTATTTATAAGAACTTCAAAAGGTTTTAATTTTTCACCAGACACTGGTTTTTGGTTTGATGTTGATGGTGTTACTGGATCTGAATCTAAATTTCCGTAGGATGTCACATTTCCATATAAAGGTTCTTCGTCGTCGTCGTCATCTTCTTCTTCTTCCTCTTCAGCTACTGCTTCTGCTTCTGCTTCTGCTTCTGCATTGGCTTCTTCTGCTTCTGATTCTTCTTCTTCCGTTTCTGCTTTTTGATTGTTGTATGTGCTATCCCGTTCGGCCAGATATTCGTAAGATTTCCCCAATATTTGTTGCATCCGCCGATTAAATAGTTCTGGGCAGAATTTGCATAATTTCAGAAAAAGCATCATAGAGCTGGTGAAACTGTAACAAAAAAGATAAAAATATTATTAAAAATGTTTATTTTAATTTTTATTATCATTATTATAATACTAATACTTTATACTTACTGTGTTATTATTTTGATCATTGTGGTGGTTTCACTTAACCCTTCCACGCAAGTATCTCCATCCTCTAGATACATCGCATGGATGACGGTTTCAAACTCATCCATAATATGTAGAAGCGTAATCGCCGGATTTTCTTCCTCATTGTGGGTTCTATCATAGGCTTCCTTCAAAATTTTTATAAATTTATTATCTTTAACTGGTATCAATGCCAGTACATCAGTAAATAACTGCATTGCAGTTACATATCTGAAAATAAAAAATTATTATATATAAATTTTTTTATTCAAATAGATTTTGTCGCGTCCGCAACTCTTCTTTTCATCCCTTTTCACACGGTGATAAGGAAGCGGATTCAGCATCGCGGTTCCACGAAAGCTTCACGTTACCGTGAGACCGACCGTTGGAACCGCGACCGTGAGAAGCTCTTTTTGAGTATGTCAGCGCTTTTGGGCCAGAAGACTAAGCTTCTGTCCATCTTCGCGGCGCTCCGCGAAGACAGATCTCTGCGAACCGCGAAGTAGCTAAGACGCGACTTCTCCTTTCGACATAGGTATTGTAGCCCTTCTGGTGCTGTTTTCTGATAGTCCCCATTCCGAATCAATAAAGGGCACGCTTTGTGCCAGTTAGCTCGGGAAGTGATCGTGTACGAGTCTCTTTTTGCCCCGATCCTGTTCCTGTCCCTTGTGCCGCTCAGCCACTTAGAGTGCTGGACGTCACAAATATTGGTGTCAGAAGTGACGAACTGTATTTTTCGCCCCTTATAAACTGAGTTTGGTGAAAAAAAAAAAAAAAAAAAAAGTGGAAGAAGAAAGTGCTACCAACAACTTCAACTACCTCAACGACACATCTGGTCCACATCACTATCAACAACATCAGCGGTGGTTACCAAGGATCTACAAGAAGTTGGATAGCGCCGTCTTCACCAACTACACCCCTTTGATAATTCGCGATATTGATGCTACCGGCAATCTACACTTTCATAATTTTGGTCCTACAAGGGTGAGTTTTCCAAACTTATTCTATACAATTTACAAATTATCATATTTGATCTTATATGCCAAAGAATTCTAAAGAAACTTTACGAAAAAGCCCCTATTCGCGAAAAGCCGCAAAAGATATTTTCAGTTTAGAAGTTTTAGATTCTATTGTTCAATTGTCGAAAATGGAAAACCAAAACGAGAATAATGTTACAATTAAATTAACATTCCGCGATATTTTCGATATTATTCCGAGTTATAATGGATATAATATACCAATTGAATCTTTTGTAAAAGCATGCGAGCGAGCAAAGAAGGCTTTACCGGTGTCATTCGAGAGCCAGCTGGTCAGCCTGCTGCCTTCGAAATTGACTGGTCAAGCGTTCGCTCGCATGGAGTCAAAAATTGACGATATCTCAACCGTCGAAGATTTCTTAAGGCAGTTGAGAAAATATTACGATAAAAATGATGAGTTATCAGATCTCGAAGCTGAGATTAGGAGTACCTTTCAACGGTATGACGAAAAAGTCGTCGATTACGCGGTTAGAATAAATAGAATTTTAAACAAAATCATAAGTAAAGTCAAAACCTCATTTCCCTCCGAAACCCAAGCAAATTACAGGAACAGGCGCGTCATAGAAGTAGGAGATCTCGCATTAAATGCTTTCATTCGCGGATTATTAGACGAAATCGCGAGTTATGTGATTAATAAAAATCCAATAAGTTTAGATGAAGCTGTCGAAGAAGCAATTCAGGTCGAAAAAGAATTAACAAAACGAAAAGTAATTAACAGAAACAGATTGCATTACGAACAAGAAAACCTTCATAACTCGAGACAACCCAGAATTAGATTTTTGGAATCAAATCTAAACGAAACGGGAATCAATAATTTTCACGAAAATTTGGAAACTTCAAACCCAATTAAATGCCAATATTGCGGTCGAATTGGACACTTGGCAACGGAATGTTTCACTTTATTACGCGAAAGAGAACGATATGACTATCCAAATAGGAAGCCCAGAAATAATTTCCAAAATAATACTTCAGACGGTTACGCATCAGTAAATTTTAAACATAAAAATAGATTTCCGAACAATCAACCGCAGAGAGATCATACGAATTTCGGAAATAACTCTAAACCAAATCCCAAATATCAATTTCCCAATTTTTACCCAAATAACAATTTCAAAAAGGAACTAACATCTAACAAAAATGAGAGATACTCAAGGAATGAATATAGACATGATCCTGGAGACAGAAATCGCGACTTTTCCAACTATAAAAACCGTGACTTCCCACGTAACAGAGAAAATGATTTCCCACGATATAAACCAGACAGTAAAAGTCCCCCACGAAATCGCTTTTCGAATAATGAGGAAATGTTAGGTTCAATGAAAAACATGCTCCAAGATTTCGCGAAAAATTTAAACTTCTCAGGAACTCATCGCGAGAGTGCGGCGATGAGTTCAAACAAAACTCGGTCAGTAAGAATAGCACGAACCGACTCTTTGCGCTCAACTTCGGATACGGAATAAAAACAAAATTAGCTACAATAAATCTTAATTCTATTGATTTCAAAACCGGTATTGGAGAATTTCTATTAGATACAGGAGCCGAAATTAATATAATTAAAAGATCTAAATTACACGGCGATGTAGAATGTTTCATTGACGATACATGTAGTATCGTAGGTGTTACTTCGGGTACTATTAGAACCCTTGGTACTTGTATTACAAACGTAAATGGCATTGAGACTGAATTCCATGTTGTTCGCGATAATTTTCCAATCAAGGAGGACGGCATGCTCGGAAATTCCTTTTTTGACGAACACAAAGTAACACTATGCTACAAAAAACAACACCTTAAAGTCCATAATCAAATTATACCTTTTGTGAGAAAGGAAACGATTACTATTCCTCCTAGATCCAAAACCCAAATCTTCGTCAGGATTCTTAATACTGAGGCTGAAGAGGGTTTTGTCGAGCGGTTAGATCTGGGTGAAGGACTATATTGTGGAAATGCGCTAGCGAAAAATAGTAATGGTAAAGCTTCTATTCTTGTAATAAACTCCAAAGAAAAAGAAATCACTGTAGAAGTCCCAATGGTCGAATTAAAACAATTCGAAACCGCCAAAAAGTTACAAGAATTCAAAGCATTGACAACCTTTACAAAGGAAACAAACAAAAGAATAAAAACATTAAAGTCCCTTCTTAAGCTCGATCACTTGAATAACGAGGAAAAAGAACATGTCGAACAATTAATTACAGAATTCCCTGATCTATTCCATATACCGGGCGATAAATTACAATCAACATCAGTTTTGCAGCATGAAATCCATACTATAGACGACAAGCCCATAAATATTAAACAGTATAGGTTCCCCCGCGAACATAAAGAAGAAATTGAAAAACAAACTCAAGAACTTCTGTCAAATAACATTATTACACCTTCTACGTCTCCATACAACTCTCCACTCTGGATTGTCCCAAAAAAACCTGACTCCACGGGTAAAAGGCGTTGGAGGATGGTTCTTGATTACCGCCGTTTGAACGAAAAAACTGTAGGCGATGCATACCCACTGCCCAATATTACAGAAATATTGGACCAGCTGGGAAACGCCATGTATTTCTCCGTTTTTGACCTTGTTTCAGGATTTCATCAGGTAGAAATGCACCCCCGAGATAAATGTAAAACAGCATTCTCAACCCCTCGCGGACATTACGAGTTTAATAGAATGCCATTTGGCCTAAAGAATGCTCCCGCGACGTTTCAAAGACTTATGGACCTAGTGTTAGCAGGTTTGCAAGGCGAAGAACTATTCGTATATATGGACGATATTGTTTTGTACGCTAATACCTTAGAGGAACATAAAAAAAGATTTTTCCGTTTAGCACAGCGTCTTTCAAAAGCAGGATTATCATTGCAAATAGATAAATGTCAATTTCTGAAAAAGGAAATAACTTATTTAGGTCACAGAATCGACAAAACCGGAGTAAAACCCAATCCCGAATTACTTAATGCTATTAAGAAATTCCCCGTTCCCAAAAATGCCAAGAACATCAAAGAATTCGTAGGCCTCGTTGGCTACTATCGTAGATTTATTAAAGATTTTTCGAAAATAGGCGCACCGCTTTATAAACTATTGAGAAAGAACGAAACCTTTATCTGGAGCACTGATCAACAGCAAGCTTTCGAAACCTTACGTGATGCCATTTGCAAAGAACCTATTCTCAAACACCCTGACTTTAGTAAACAATTTATTATTACAGTTGACGCTTCGGACTACGCGCTTGGCGCTGTCCTAAGTCAAGGAAAACTAGGATCAGATCATCCAATTCATTTTGCTTCAAGATCGTTAAATAAATGTGAAAGAAATTATGATACAACTAGAAAAGAGTTACTTGCAATCGTATTTGGAGTCCAATATTTTCGACCTTACATCTACGGCAAAAAATTCCTTTTAGTCACAGACCATAAAGCTTTAACCTTTTTAAAAACAAAAGGCAAACCTGCCGAACAATTACTTAGATGGCAAGAGATCCTAAATGAATACGACTATGAAATTGTATATCGTCCCGGTCAATCCAATAAAGTAGCAGACGCATTATCAAGAAATCCTGTAGATAACAATACCCAAGAAGATCAAATAAAAAAGGTCCTTCCGATTAAGCGCGGTATATCATCTTCAAATGATTCTTTGCTTGAGTCAAAGAAAGAAAAAACGTTTCACCAGCCACAAACTAGAGCACGTTCAACAACAAATAGCTCTTCAGGTAATCCTGTAGAAAGGAAAAAACCCAGAATAGAACAAACAAATTCACCAGAAATTCATAAATCGTTTTTGAATGAAGACGTGATATCCCACGATTCCAGTTTCACTGATAGTTCAAATACGGATACCCCAATGTTCTCAGTTCCAGAAATTCCTAAGAGAAAACGAGGTAGACCTCGCAAACACCCCCTTGAAAGCGATTCAGACGCATCTCATTCAGATATCCCGAAAAGAAGCCGAGGGAGACCGCGAAAATATCCTTTACACGATCCTACAATAGTTGCTCCAAAAAAGAAACGCGGCCGACCTAGAAAAAATCCTTTAAGTACAACCGAATCGGACAAACCTCCAAAAAAAAGAGGAAGACCCCGCAAAATATCAATATCAGATGATAATTCTCAAGCGCACGACTCCTGTATAGAAAACCAATCTTTAATTGACGACATTAATCAACATGTACAGTCTTCAAAAAATAAAAATGAATCATCTAATGAATCAGGTGAACCAGAACAATTGATTGTAGAGGCCGAAATTCACGATAATGCAGCAGTTAAAGAAACACTAGGGGTAAACAAAGCAGAAATGATTACTACAGACATAAAGAAGAAGCATAATACTTATAAAAAAGCTGATATAAATGTGGACGCTATTCTGTCTTACCCCGAAGATGATCCGAATCTCAAATTTCAAAGGAATTCGGCACCACCGCAGTCAATTCGTGGCGAACCATTCAAACCATATGATTCAAGCAAACAATTTAAAAACGAAAACCTTAAACTTAGCCCTGCCGAACCTAACTTTCGATCTCCGCCACAACCCCAAAATTCATCGGTTGACGATGTCTCTCCAAACAGAGAAATTGGTGTGAGTCAACCAATGGAAGAAGTTCTTAACAGTGACGAGAATTCTGATGAAGATGATGAAAACTACAATCCAAACGCATATTACAAAAATCATATAGACAATACTAAGAGTCAAATTACAACAAGACAACAACCGGAAATATCACACAGTGAAACATTTCCTGGAAAAGTTAAAATTACTGATCAACATATTTTGTCTGAAATAGACAATATCGCGTATTTTACAGCTGCTGATTGTGTTCTTAATACCCAAGTTACGGGAGCTCTGGATCAAGAAGGCTACATTCGCCAGGATGAGTTGCTGAAAAACAAACCACAAGTTGGAAACGTCATTATAACAAAGAAAAAGCAAATTTATATTTTTAGTATGATATGCAAAGAAAAATCAACAGGCTTCGCAAATATAGCAGATATACAAACATGTTTAAATATCTTGTTCGAATTATTACGAAAACTTAGTATAGAATCTTGTAGATTAACCAAAGATTCAGATATCATAAGTGCATTGCAATGGCTTAATATAAAAAGTCACATACGTGTGAATGCGCTCCGAGGTAAAACCAATTTTACCCTTTGCGAAGGTGTTATAAACATTCCACAAGTTGAAGATAGAATAGAAATTATCCGCGAATATCACTGTTCTGCAACCGGTGGTCATAAAGGAGTGACCAAAACTTCTAAAAGAATCTTATCTGAATACTATTGGCCAAATGTTAAAAACGAAGTTCAAAACTTTATTAAAAATTGTGAAAACTGTCAGAAAAATAAACTGGTTCGTGTAAAATCTAAATCACCCATGATTATCACAGACACTCCTTGCGACGCATTCGACAAAATCGCATTAGACATTTACGGTCCTCTACCAACTACAAAAAATGGCAATCAATATCTCTTAACTGCACAGGATCTTCTTACTAAATTTTGCATAGCGATTCCCATAAAAACTACTAAAGCCATTGATATTGCCACTGCATTTGCATCTGATATAATTTGCATTTACGGTCCACCAAAAGCAGTGCTTACGGACCAAGGTAGAAATTTCATTTCAGGAATGTTAAAACAATTTGCGAATATGTTTAAAATCAAACAGTTTAGATCAACTGCTTTCCACCCGCAAACTAATGGATCATTAGAGCGCAGCCATCACGTTTTGACAGAGTACTTGAAATGTTTTATTTCAAATCATCCAAATGAATGGGATATATGGATCCCATATGCAATGTTTTCGTACAATACAAGCGTTCATGAGTCTACAAATTACACACCGCACGAACTCGTTTTCGGAAAGAAAGCCCGTATGCCATCAGCATTCCTTGAACCTGAACAAGTTATTACATATGACGATTACCTTAACAATCTGACGAATGTATTAAAACGCTTAAAAGAAAATGCAAAAGAAAACCTAATTAGCTCAAAATTGAAATCAAAACATTATTATGATCGAAAAGTTAAGATACGTAAATTTGAACCCGGACAATTAGTATTTTTACTCAAAGAACCTAAAAAGCACAAATTTGACAGTCACTATAAAGGACCTTTTAAAATAAAACAAATTTTAGACAATAATAACGTTCTCCTAGAAATTAAACCAAAGAAAAATAGAATCGTTCACTCTGATAAAATTAAACTCGCTTTTGTTACAGACCAAAATTAGAGGCCCTAAGCCCAACGAACAACTATGTTATATCAAACTTTGTTTCTAACCCTGGCCTATATTCGGACGTTATGGGAAATTTGAGAACCTATCGAACAACTTGGACACTAATAACCCACGTAGACCTACGAGAACTGCATGGGAGAAAACTGAGGATTAATGGTAACATAGAAAGTTTGTATAACCTTTGTACATCTATTGCAATATATTGCCCTATAAGAAATGAACTTGAATCAGCAAGGTCAAGATTAAATTCTATTGCGGATACCCAAAATACGATCGAAGAATTAACTATCGAAAATCGCAGACCCCGTGATAAACGCGCTATATTCAGTTTCATTGGTAAAATCCATAAAGCATTATATGGCACTTTGACTGAAGATGACGCTAATGCCATCTACAATGATATAGAATTGGTTTCCAACGATACCAAAAATTTGGCCGAATTAATATCAAATCAGACTCATATAATAAAATCTCAATTTGATGCTACCTCTTTAAGGCTCACTAACCTTAGCCACTTATTCATCAAAATGGAAGAAGAAATTAATTCCCAGTTGAACGAAACGTACGAACATATTCGACTCTTAGAATTAAAACAGGAAATGGAAAAATATTACATATATCTCGAAGAAGATCTTGTCAATTTTGAATTTGATGTCAAAACACTTATAACAGCTGTTCTCTTTGCGAATGTCGGCCAGATTCATCCAGAGATCTTGACTTATGAACAAATCTTGCGAAGTGCTAAAACAATCCAAAACACAAAACCCCATGTCGAATTTCCTATACCACTGAAAAAAAATTACATTGCAGAATTAACGCACATAGCTGAACTAACAATTTTTCATATGAAAGATAAACTAATTTACATCATAAAAATTCCCTTATTAGATCTAAAGACATACACATTGTACCAACTGTGACGAAACGGCATTCTAGAAGCCGTATCGCCCCGAGGAAAATCATCACCTGGTAGAGTTCTAGAATTTTCTTAGCCTTAGGCTAAGAAAATCGACGAAAGAAATGACACGTGTCGTTGACAATGAGGTTCAATGTCCTCGACCTGGGAGGTTCCGAGAGACGAGAAGGGGGCCAGGCGGAGCTAGAGCCATTGTGCGCGGATCGCCTGAGGCTCAGGCGGGAAAGTTGCGAAAATTGGCGAAGTGCAGAATGCGCTTTCCTGATTTCGCGAGGGAGCCGAGAGTGGTACCAAATTGTTGCCCCTCGCGAATCAGGAAAGTAGCCGGAAGTACAAGAATGCATCTGCACTTCCCCATGAGATATCGAGCATGGAAACTCATCGAAGGTTTCGCAAAAACTATTGTAAGATCGCCTGATTTTGCGAATAAAGGAAAGCAAAAACGCCTAGATCAAGAACGTTCGATCGAGGGAGTCCGCGGTCTTAAATAGGCGCACGAAGGGAGACTCACTCTCACTCACTCGTACAATTTTGGCACCTCGCGTTAGAGCGTGAAATTCGTGATAGTCGCGAGTTACTCGGAAATCGGCATTTAGTGAGTCGCGAATAAAAAGTCATAGTTATTCGCGACCGGTTCGGGACATCCGGGAACAAGTCAGGAAGGATATCCCGTATCGTGTGAGCCTTGATTATTAGCTCCCTGGTGAACCCGTAGAACCCCTTCGAGTGGGTTATAAAGACCAAATTTAGAGACTCGAAATAGCCAAGAACAGTTAAGATAGTGAGTGCAACGGATAAAAACTCACCACGGGACGAATAGTGCCAAGTGCCAGTTAGTCGTATCCGTCGAAGTCGTCAGGGACGGTAAAGACAATACCAGTCATCGGGGCTAGGACTTCCGGTCGAGTCAAGGGGTCGCCGATTGGGGCCCAAAACCGGAAGTGTGAACCGGAACCTCTCCGTAGTGTTGGAGGACGGGAGGATTGCTGCCTGGGCACGAATTAGCGAACCCAGTAGATTTTTCACCAATCGGAAATTAGCATAGTAACGCTAATTAACCGATTGGGACGGAACGCTTGCCCAGTGCAGCAGGGGACGGAGCGCGCAGTGACTCCGTGCCCCTCCAGTGTCGCATCGTTGGATGCACCCGGCGTCATCGAGAGCCGAGCGCAACCGAGCGCAGCAGAGAGGTCCGTACGTCACGGGGTGACGTCACCGGCGGGATCCGTGCGATCGAGGGGGACCACATCCAGGCAGCAGCGCGTTGAGAAGAGGGGGGAAGCGATCCAGCTCAGCGGCTACGGAGTCTCGCCCGAAATCAACGGAACGATAAGTAGCCGCCATTATTACGCGTGCGATTCTATGATTGCGTATCAATGTCCACGCGTGACGTCACAGCTAGCGACAGCTGATTAGAGCGACCGAGTATGATCTTGTCTGTAAGAGAGTAGGAGAGTCCGGACGATTATTATATGTTATGAAAGAATGAGAATATTGTGATGATGCGTTGCGTAGCAAACGGTTATTACTATTATCAGTAGAAGAGATTCGCATACCAGAAATATTTGTATATATATTTATTAGATTCAGAATATATTTTCCTTATCTGTCTTACCTTAAATCGTGCACTATTTATTTAGAGTTGCTACTTTGAGAACCCATAAAAGACCCTGAGCTAAGCTAGTCCGGTCGTCGAGAAGTAGAGAGAGAATAGTGCAACCGATCGTCGGTAGCAACTTGGAGCCGCGTCTCTTTTGTGTGCCCCTCAGGGAGATCGGGAGAGGAGAGTTCTCCGCGGCGAGCCTGTCAGTTCCGAATGCAAGCGCATTCGGAAGGATACTGAAGGTCGGGAATCTCCGAACTCCCTATCTATGTGGTTAGGTAAGACCAGATACCTGATAGCAGGTACCTGAACCCACGACCCTGAGTCTGTATGCTCACACAACACCACCCTCTCCCAATCCCACAATTTCTAATTAACAATAGCATGCAATTCGCGTATATAAAACCAGTATCAGAATTCACGGCTGTGTGCTCCAATCTCGAAAACTATATACAAATGGACAGATTAGATATCGAAAGGTGCAAAATTTCATTATCTAGATATATTTGCAAACAAAAAAACCATCTCGTCACCATTAATGACAAAAGTGAATGTGAAATTCAGTTTCTCAGAAATCCACAATTTTCAAAATTAGAACTCTGCAATATTAAACTAAAGGCCTTATCAAATTCCTATTGGTCTAGAATCCGTGAAACCAATTCATGGTTATTCTCCATTGGCAAACCAGGATCCATATATATTTCATGTGAGCACGAAGATGCATTTTTCAAAACGATTAACGGAAGCGGCATTTTACAACTAAAACCTCATTGCATTGCAAAAACAATAACAACTACTCTCGAGCCATTCCAAGAAATTCAGTCCTTCCAATCGGTAACTCTCACACGAAATTTAAGTCTCAACATTACTGAATTATATGAAGCGATAGTGAACATTAATAAAGAATTAAACTTTACAAGTATTCTTGCGGAACCCGACATAGCCTCGATATTGGAGGACACAAAGAAAGCCACGCAAAATATATTGGAAAATGGAATTTCGTTTCAAGCCATTGTAAACAAAGCCAATGAAATAAAAAAAACACAAAATTACTAGAACGCGTATTAATACAATCGAATCTTTGTTAACATATTCAGGTATAGGTATACTGGCAACAGTAATATTAGGTTTCGCATGGAAGTTTTCACTCATCGGTAAAATTGGAAAAGTGTTCAACATTCTGAAATGCTTTAAGAAGTCAAACCGCAGGACCCAAATTATTAAAATGCCTAAGCGAGAAGATGTTTATACGGTTGAGTGTCCACCTTCTAACACTATACAAATGGATTCCTTCATAACTCGTAAAAAACGTGATCATTATAACTCGGAACCAAAACCCTTTTCTGAAAGAAAATCAAAATATTTCAAATCTAGACGTCAATCATACTTTGATCGTATTGCCGGTGGATCAATTTAACTCCCCCCCCCCCCTTCTACTAATGAATTACAAGAGTTACAGGGCAGCAAACTTCACAGCCACGGACAACTGCAATCCTGGCTACAGTCAACCAAGGAAACTTCCGATTCCAGAAATATTAAAATAAAAAATTATACAAGCATCATTGTAAAACATCGATACAACCCATCTAAACCCTTTGCATTGTATAAAGAATATTTTCGTTTTGCACAAGACTAATTCTCGACCCTTATCGCGCCCCGTGTCTCAATGATCAGCATGTTAGTATGGGTTTTTTGCAGGTTTTTCCCTGTACTAACCGCACAAATGTGAACATGCCACAACCCAAAAAGTACGGCCTGCAAACGTACAAAGCACCGGGTTTGGTCGAGACATAAAAATGGAATTTTTTAGCTTTTCTTTTGATGCAGGAGCATCAAACTTTTGTAAGAAGGGAGGTGTCGCGTCCGCAACTCTTCTTTTCATCCCTTTTCACACGGTGATAAGGGAGCGGATTCAGCATCGCGGTTCCACGAAAGCTTCACGTTACCGTGAGACCGACCGTTGGAACCGCGACCGTGAGAAACTCTTTTTGAGTATGTCAGCGCTTTTGGGCCAGAAGACTAAGCTTCTGTCCATCTTCGCGGCGCTCCGCGAAGACAGATCTCTGCGAACCGCGAAGTAGCTAAGACGCGACTTCTCCTTTCGACATAGGTATTGTAGCCCTTCTGGTGCTGTTTTCTGATAGTCCCCATTCCGAATCAATAAAGGGCACGCTTTGTGCCAGTTAGCTCGGGAAGTGATCGTGTACGAGTCTCTTTTTGCCCCGATCCTGTTCCTGTCCCTTGTGCCGCTCAGCCACTTAGAGTGCTGGACGTCACAATTTTTTTAAAAAATACGATTATTAACAGAATTTTAAATAAAGTTAAACTTACAATGTAAGTATTTCCGGGATGACCTTTCCCATGATCGTTGAGAGTTCTTTAATGTTTTGTAGTTTTTGATTTATTTCTTCCATTGTTTTTTTTTTCAAAGATTATATTTGTTTTTGAAATATTTTAAATGTCCAACACCTCACTTCACTTTACTCTTTTTTTTTCTTTAAGTTTAACGTGCTTAAAGCTATCGTAACTATGATGACACTAACAACGTTTTGCTAAAACGGCTAAACAGAACTGTGAAGTTCTTTATTCGTTTCAAGCTATATATGAATTGTGTGAAAACCGAATATCCTTTTCTTAACAGTTCTAATCCTTTATCTATGCGGATGTGGTGATCATACGTATGCATATATTTTTTTTTTCGTCTCCCGCACAGATAAATTCAATATAATTATATTTACCGCCTAAATATTTCAACAATAATGTTTTATTTTGCACCATTTTTTCTAATTCTGATAATTGTTCATCGTCAATACGTTCTCCCATTCTTTTTGGGAGAAAAACCGCGAATTCATGACGAATCTCAGCTATAATACTCAAACCGTAACGCGTATTCACTCTTTTAACTTTCGTTGCCGCATATATTTGAGATACGTTTAAATCTGCCAATTTAAACAGAGGTAATAAAATCTGGGCACCACTTCCAACTTTATTAATTGATTTTAATACATCCATTATATTACTCGCACTCTACGAAACACTGTAACTTTTTTTTAGAACTAACTTCAACCGCTAATCCCTACAATCTTTTTATTCAAACTGAACCGGAAACTACATTCAACAAAGGGTTTGGGGAATAGTATATAAATTTTATATGTATAATTAACAATTGAAAATAATGTCTTATCTATCTCTACTACCTTCCTCCAAGTTTACGTCATCATCATCCATCTCAAGGAATATCCGTGAGAGCATATCGCACCTCTCCCCAATGACGCATCACCGCTGCTGCTCTAACAAGGAGAGTAACAGGGTGATGGGTCACCGATTTTCTTCAAACTTTGCACACTTTTAGTAGTCCACTAGGACAATATAATGTCCAAATATTAAGGCGTACTACTCAAGCGTTTTCGAGAAAATCGCAAGCGAAGTTTGATGCGTCGCTTATATTCCCTTGCGTTAACATCGTTAACAAGCAGCGGCGGAGGCCGAGTGGTTAGCGTTCTAGCTTCGTAACCGCTAGATCGCTGGATCGAGTCCCCTTTCGTACCTATTTTTTTTTTTTTTTTTCGTACATTATTACATGTATATTATTATTTAAAGGAAATATAATGCGATAATATATTTATTTGCATCATTTTTTATTACCACAAACATATTTAAAATTGTGAATGAATAAAGGACGAAAAGCATTGATTTTCATTCAATATTCTTATTTATTAAATCAATAATAACAAAAAAATAAAAGACAACGAAACATAATTAAATTTTATAATTAATCGTAAAATGCATCTGGGGGATTGCAAACCGTAGGTTGATACTTATCATATAAACAGGGGAAACATAAAGTGTTTTGGCACCTTGGGTTACATTTAGGAGGTATCACTTTCACTGTAGTACAACTAGGAAGACCTACGTCATCGCTAGAAATTTCATTTTACAATGCAGGGTTTGTTTGACCCCCCAAGAAACTATAATTAATAAAAACTCTTTCATTAAATGGTCCACAGTTTTCTGTACTCTGGGCCCAAACTTTCCTTGTCGGGGGAATTTCTACCGCACGTGTTCTTGTGCTTGCAAGAACCCACAGAAAAGTTTGGGCCCAGAGTACAGAGAATTGTGGACAATTTAATGAAACAATTTTTATTAATTATAGTTTCTTGGGAGGTCAAACAAACCCTGCATTGTAAAATGAAATTTCTAGCGATGACGTAGGTCTTCCTAGTTGTACTACAGTGAAAGTGATACCTCCTAAATGTAACGCAATGTGCCAAAACACTTTATGTTTCCCCTGTTTATATGATAAGTATCAACCTACGGTTTGCAATCCCCAAGATGCATTTTACGATTAATTATAAAATTTAATTATGTTTCGTTGTCTTTTATTTTTTTGTTATTATTTATTTAATAAATAAGAATATTGAATGAAAATCAATGCTTTTCGTCCTTTATTCATTCACAATTTTAAATATGTTTGTGGTAATAAAAAATGATGCAAATAAATATATTATCGCATTATATTTCCTTTAAATAATAATATACATGTAATAATGTACGGAAAAAAAAAAAAAAAAATAGGTACGAAAGGGGACTCGATCCAGCGATCTAGCGGTTACGAAGCTAGAACGCTAACCACTCGGCCACCGCCGCTGCTTGTTAACGATGGTAACGCAAGGGAATATAAGCGACGCATCAAACTTCGCTTGCGATTTTCTCGAAAACGCTTGAGTAGTACGCCTTAATATTTGGACATTATATTGTCCTAGTGGACTACTAAAAGTGTGCAAAGTTTGAAGAAAATCGGTGACCCATCACCCTGTTACTCTCCTTGTAAACACGATCCGACATGTCCAAAAAAATCTTTTTCGAAAAAACGGAAAACCACATCCACCCATACCTCATTCTCTCTCATTCTCTCTCATTACACCTTCCTTCAAGTTTATGTCATCATCATCATCATCATCATCCGAGGCTAAACAAGATCCGACATGTCCCACATCCGCCCACCCAAATCTTACTTCAAGTTCATGTGTCATCAATCAGCATCGACGGAGGAAAACCACATCCGCCATTGACTTCGAAAAAAAATCACATCCGCCCGCTATGACGTCAATACGTCCAATTTCCGAAAAAACCTCAACCCCACACACAAACCCCCCAATTTTTCTAAAACAGCCTCCCCACAAACCCCCCCAATTTTTCTAAAAACGTTACGTCAATTCAACAAAACCCCACCCACAAACCCCCCAAATTTTTCTATAAACGTTACGTCAATTGAGCAAACCCCCCCCCCCCCCCCCCCTCCCCGAGCACCTGGGTTAGAAACGGCATACCTATACTACTAAGACCGATTACGAAAATTTGTGTTTTGCCAGTAACTTCGAATTAGAGTCTCGGCATGGCGGGCGGCATCAATTTCAATTTCGCCATCCACACGATAGCAAGGCGGGCGGTTATGTTACGGCAAACCGTTTGAAAACGAACAGTTTGTGTCAAGTGCGGTATTTCACAACATTGTATGTCGAGTCCTGTTATTTGTTTTGTAAATTCAAACCGTCACTATCCTTAACTTTCGCGTTTTTGCTCATACAAGTCGTCGCTAACGATCGTTCCCACGAATCACTTCGCGGTTTCTCTGAACTATCTCTATCTCGCTAGACAGTCCGTTGTTGTGCTCGATACGGCAAGGTAGATTCCTCGCGATTCGCCACTCGATTTTCATAAAAGGAATAAATTGTTTTTTTTTCCATTTACACTCACGAGTTATTCTTCTCTTTTACGTTACTAAAGAAAACCTTAGCTATCTTTTCCTAACTCCCTATAAACGACTTTTTATGCTTTTCTCACAACAGTTGTAACCGGGGAACCTCGGGATCGGCTTCCCGGCACAAAAGGGCACCCTTGCCGAAGGTTATCAGAACCAGAAGGGCGCCAGGGACTTTTGACCGCCTGAAAGCCCCAAAGGACAATCCAAACCGATCCAAAGCTCCAAAGCCAAATCCAACCCTCTTTCACCTCCGGGACCTGAAGGTTCCGCCACGACTCCACCGACTGCCGACCTAACCTGAAAAGAAAGGGGCTACCCACAGGAAAACCCCCAAATGAATAAAACCAAATTTCGAGATCTGAAGATCTTTAATAATATCCAAAAAAAGAAGACAAAGAGAAAAAAAAGATAATAATAATAATAAGAATAACAATGATAAGATAGAGGATAATCCTCCGAAAATAATTCTTAGGATACGCGGTTCGATTCCGCCACGTGGTCCTCAACCGGATCCAACCAAAATGAGGTGGCGAAAGCGAAAAGTGCCAATCCGAACAAAAGAACCAAAGAAAACAACAAAAAAAATAAAGAAAAATGGCCGACTAGGGGAGTACTTAGCGCTCCGATGCCCAAACGAAGCCGTCCAGGAGAGAAGTGTCGTCTCCTTGCTTCTTCTTCTTCGGGGTGTGGCGACGCATGCGCACCCTCGTTCCCAGTTGGTGGTAGTCGGGAAGTGCTGCCACTTGGTAGGAAGTGGTACCAAGTAGTCCTCCGGATTTCGACACTCCCCGAAGATCCAACAGATGTCCCTCGCTGTCGATTACTCCAATTCCAATGGTGAGTGCCCTGGCGTTTCCGATCCCCGTTCGATATCCAATCAAAATTTACGGCTTCTCCCGTACGCCAATTACAGATCATCTATTCTAGAAACTTATTCTAACTTAACCTAAGGGGTCGAGCCCTTTACAGATTTCCGTTGTTGCAAATATATACCAATCCGATCCAAGTTGACATCTCCTCTGGACGGGTATGTTCGGAAATCTGTTTATTTGGCGTGGTGTGGAAAACGCCACGTCACACAGTAATCAATAAGAGCTTGAACGTAGTGTCAAGGGCTTATTGATTTTAATAATGAAAGAAATGGCGTATTTTACAGGATGTTGGGGTTTCTTAGGGGAGGTAGACCCTGAAACGTCACATCACCCCCCCCCCCCCCCCCCCAAAGAAAGTAAATCCTTACTAAGTAGGGATGTACCTTCTTTCCTAACGCTAGTCAACTAACAAAAGGCTTTTGATTTGAAACATAGTTTTACTGACTATTTTATTTAATAAGGCCAATTCCCAACGATATCGTCTTCACTCGTATCTCTTGTCAGATCTATTACTCCATTTATTTCCGCGAATTGGCGTCTACGCCGTTGCTCCTCCTCTTTATGCCGCTGGTGTCTTCCCCGGGACGACGTTGGTACCTTTGTCCTGGAGTGCTTCCGGATGGTGGGATCCAGTTTGATATTCACTTTTTCCACCTTCGTGACCCTTGGACGTTTTCTCTGTGGTGTTGTGTCCCGTGTGCATCGAGGGACATCCGCCGATGAGAAGTTTTGAGCATTGTCCTCCGTCCCTTTTTCAGTGTCGAAAAAATGTATTGTAACGCTTCTATTGTCTTCTGCAGGTCCTCCTGGAGGCGTCTCTCTCTATCTCTTTCTTCCTGGAGGTTCCATTGCAGGGATGCGATATTCAGTAGCGCTGGATCCACCTGGCTCTGTTTGTTTTTCGTGGTCCGGATTTCTTTGTAGGCGTAGTGGACACGCACCTTTGATCCTTTTTGAAAGGGTTTCGGTTCTATGACTCGGATTCCTTCTTCGGGAGCGTTAGTTTGCGTAGCAACTTCTTTCTTCATGATGATGGTAGCAATTCTACTGATCAATTAGTGAGTAATTACCGTTTGATCGTTTATATAGTGAGTAATTACCGTTTGATCGTTTATATAGTGAGTAATTACCGTTTGATCGTTTATATATCGTTCGCGATCGCCAAAGGTAAGGGGGGAGCGGAGCTGAGCCGGGACCCACCGGACAGTCTCCCTCTCCCGGAGCTGGTCCCCACTCGCAGCGTCTCCCACCTCGCAGCGATCTCATCGAGCACGATATCGGCGAGATCGTTGTCGTTCCAGGCAGTCGCTCGCTCGACCCGAGCCCCTTCAGACGGGGACTCTATGTATGCTTTTAGGCTACACTTGTAAGTTTGGTAAATCCAACCATCCAACCCTTATCCCACGAGGCGTTCTCGTGATCTTAGAGTTAACGCGGTGTTCGCGTTATACCCATTCCTAGTGCGGTGTTCGCACTTCCTTTAAGCTGAGTTCGCTTCCTTTTCCTAGTGCGGTGTTCGCACTTTGTAGTCTCTCTGAGACAACTCGAGGTGTTCTCGGGTTGTCTTTCCTTCGGGGATTAGCCCCATTTTCGCTCCCGACCCTCCGGCTTTCCAGGCGCCCTAGCGCCTGGTCCAGACGGAGTTCGCCTCGCGCGTCATAGCGGAGCTCGCCTTGCGCGTCTTTCTCGGTTATTTTCAGACTCATTGCACGAGCCTCGCGCTCGGAGAATTAGTGCCTTTCCTTTTCTATTAAGTTTTTTATTTATTGTTGAAAAATATATTGTTACGTTTCTCATTAAGTTGCTTCTTTTTCTTTATTAGCGTCTCCTACCCTTGTCCGTCCGAGCGAGCCGAACGTTCTGCGTTACCGCCGGTAGTCTCCGTTTTGTTTCTTTGTATTTGTTGTGACCGGGATTTGCCCGTTGTTACAGTCTCGCACAATATCATAACTGGTGTTTTGATTTTTGATGATTATTGATCGAAAAACTTTGAATCAATTGCTTATGTTTATTTTTTTTTTCTAGGTTTTGAAAGTCGCGGTTGATAATTCTAACTGAAATTTTCCTTAGACTAAGCCTGCGCATTCTAGGGCTTATGAGCCGATAAGGTAGAGATACTACTATGGTGGAACAGGTAGTTTTTTTTTGGTTTATTATATATTTTATCTTTATTCTGTTTTATTTATTTGTTATTATTATTATTTTTCTTTTCTTACCGTTTAATGCACATGACCTGTACAGGTGTCTTCGAACTTATAATAATGTTTTTGTGAGGCTATTTGTAGAATTAACTCTCCCACTTGCATATTAATAACCGCTTTTGCTTTTTGAAGGAAGTTTGTGCCCAGGATGCAGTCCTCTTCCAGCTCTGGCATTACTATTGCCCATATTTCCGTGGATATTGTCCCTAGATTTATGCGTATGTAAACCTTCTTGTTGGTTACAGCAACGTTCTCTGTGTGGACTCCTTTTATCGTGTCTCTTTTGAAAAAGTTGAGCATTTTCGAAAATGTGGTTTTATAATTCTTCTTATAGAAGTTTTCCGATATCAGAGAGATATCGGCTCCCGTGTCGATCAACGCCATTGCTTGTGCGTTTCCCATTTTTATTCGCAGTGTAGGGCACTCGTTTGGAACTTCGAGTTCTTGGAATGCCGCCGAGATGTATTCATCACTGAAGCTTGCCATTTCGTCGTGGTAGAATGCCTCGTAATAGACTTGTCTATAAGACGTCGTGCTGTCAACTGTTGTTTTCTCTGGATGGTATCCGACTTATATAGTCCTGGATGTCCCCTTTTTGGGAATTTTATCCCTTCTTGGGAATTTTATCCCCTCTTTGGGGAATTTTATCCCCTCTTCTTTTTTCGGTTGTGGTGGGGAGAGGAATAATTCCTATTGGGAATTATGGGAATCAAATCCTTACACTTCTAATTCCTCATGTTTGTAAGGTTTTAGATCTTGCACATGGTAAATCCCTCTTTCTTCGTTTAAGTCGATTTGCTCCAGGATGTAAGTTGATGTTTTAATACGTTTTTTTATTTTATAAGATCCCTCGTAGATTGCCATGAATTTTGCTATTTTTTTCGCTGCTGGGCTGGACACGTTTAATGCTCTTGCTAGCACTAAGTCACCGACTTGAAATTCATGAAACTTGTGATATTTATTATATTTTTCGGCTTCTTTTCCTCGTTTTCGTTGTATAGATTGTCGTACGAGATGCAATTTCTGTTGATACGGTGTTTCTCGTGGTTGTGGACGTGTTTGAAACCAGTCCTTCCAAGGTCTTGATGGTTCCTGATTTAGTTGGATCTCGACAGGAGTGAATCCGGTCGTCTCATGGTGAACCTCGTTAATGCAAGTTTCAATGGTAGGTAGCCATTGCAACCAAGAGGCATGATTATCACTTAGGAAGGTTCGAAAGAATCTACCCAATTCTCTATTGACCCTCTCCACAGGGTTTGCTTGTGGATGCCGAATCGAGGTCAATATTGCCTGTATATTTTTCTTCTGTAATGATTCTTTCCAACATCGTGACGTGAATTGGGTCCCTTGATCTGTTGAAATCTTCTTTGGTTTCCCATATTTTTCCACGTAGTCCGAAAATAGATATTTCAAGGTTTCCTTTGTTGTGGCTCTTTTTAATGGATATAGTTGAACAAATTTTGAAAAGATATCAATTATTGCCACTTTATACTTGTATCCTTGCCTTGCCGTCGGTAAAGGACCATAGAAATCTATCGCAATTAATTCCGTTGGTTTGGTAGGAGCGATAAATTGCCTATTTCCAAAAGATCCCACGGTGTTTATTTTGTTCCGTTGACAGGAATTGCAAGTGGCGAGTGTTTTCCGGATCAATTTATGCATTTTTGTAATGCAAAAGTCTTCTCGAAGGATATAGTAACTCTTCTTCGAACCGATGTGGCCATAGATTTCGTGGCATTCTTTTACTAAAGATGGAAAATATTCCTTTGGGACCATAGCCTTCCATTTGTCGTTGGATTTAACGTAAACGATGTCGTCCAGTAGTAGGTGTTGTGGAAAACTTGCAGGATGCCTCTGTAGATCATTCTTAAGTTTCCTTAATTCCTGGTCTTGATCTTGTTTGTTTCCCAAATTATTTAGAAAATCCTGAATCTGTGGAGATAATTCTCTGGCTAATGGATACAAGCCTAAACGAAGTTCTTGTTGGTCAGTTACATTTTCATTCGTTTCAGGTCTACTCAGGAAATCGGCTACTTTATTGAGCCTGCCTGGACAATGTTCAATCGAAGTGTCGTAGTCTTGGATTGCCAGGATCCACCTTGTTAATCTGGAATTGACAAGCCTGCAGCTTTTTAGGAAAGTTAAGACTGCATGATCCGTGATCAGGTTTATTTTGGCTCCCATGACGTAAGTTCGAAACTTTTGTAGTGCCCAGACTATGCTTAATAATTCCTTTTCAGTAGTATAATAGCCAAATTCAGGACCTTTTAATGTCCGACTTGCAAAACAAATTACTTCATCTTCCAAATTTTCATTTTTCTGAAATAAGACTGCTCCTAGAGCATAGTCACTGGGGTTTGTTTGTAAGAAGAATGGCTTCTTATGATATGGATATTGAAGAATTACTTCGTTGCAAAAGTTATTCTTTGCTTCTTCGAAAGCTACCAAATGCCTTTCTTCCCATGCCCATTTGGCTCCTTTCTTTATTAAGTCAAGTAATGGGATTATTGTATTTGCGTGTTTGTTGGTGAATTTCGCGTAGTACTTCAACAATCCCAGAAATCTTCTCATTTGTTTTGCATTTATAGGTTTTTGGAATGCGTGGATTGCCTCGATTTTTTCTGGATCCGGTGAAATTCCTTTTGAAGATAGTATATGGCCCAAGAAACGGACTTCTTTGAAAAACGAGCATTTTTTAAAACTTATGGTGAGTCCATATCTTCTAAGGCGATGAAAGAGTTCATCGAGGTGATGAAGGTGCTCCTTGAAGTTCGTGGAGATGCAAAGCATATCATCGACAAAATTGATAATGTGGTCGCCGATGCCTCGTAGAACAGGATCTAGTCCTCTCACCAAACTTGCGGTGCTTGTTTTTAATCCAAAAGGAGTCACCATGAATTCATAGCATTTTCCGCAGTGAGTAAATGCGGTATACTTTCTTGAATTTTCGTGCAATGGCACTTGCCAGAAACTTGTTAAATCCAACGTCGACATAATTTTTGCTCCTCGACATTGTTGAAACAGTATTTCTTCCCGTTCCTTTTTGACCGAACTTATTTTTTGTTCATGATTCCCCGTTTCCAGTCTTAGTTGGAATTTTTGGGACTTCTCATTTTTAACTTTTAGCTGATATTGACTTAGATTGATACGTGATTCAGCTTTTTGTAAGAAGTCGACGCCGAGGATGCACTTCGTTGTTAATATTAGAATTATCAACATGATTACTTGCGCTTCAAAATCTTCTATTTTTACCTTAGTAAAAATTTGTTTGGTAATTCTTGTTGCTTTTTCAGAGACCGCGCCTCTTATGGTGGTGTTACAAACCGGCAGCGTAGGTGCTAATTCCAGTATTTGTTTGTTTTCGTTGAAAAATTCCTCTGAGATGGCGCATACTTCGCTTCCTGTGTCGATAAGTGCGGCAACTGGGATGCCTTCCAAACGGATCTGGATATAAGGACATCACTTGGTTGTATCCTGATGAGTGGCTGATTTTTCTTCCAAAAGATCTGATCTGGTGTCCTTCCCGATCGTTAACATGGTCTGCGTCGTCTCTATGGGAAAGGAGTTTCGGCAGACAACGCAAATCCGTTTCCCTGAGCTTCTAAGGAAGTTGCTCCTGTTCTTTCCATATCAGAATCCGTGTCGGAATCGGTTTCTTCTCTCAGAGATCTTATATTTTTTTTAAATTCCTGCATTCTTCTTGGTTCAGGAATTTTCTTGCTGGTATGAGGTTTTGAAGATGTCTCCTTTTTTTCTAAAGCTTTTACTTCCAGTGATCTCTGAAATGCTGGATTTCTTTTCTCGAATGGTTTTGCTTCCCTCGAGTTCTTGTTCTGCTCTAAAGGCTGGTTCCAGGACGTTTTAGAATCCTTGTACCCGGTACCTAGATCTCTCTTATTATTAAGGTGGTTCCAAAGACGATTGAACTTAATAACGGGTGTCTATATATTAACAGACACGGTTAAGCTTTCTAACGGGTGTCTAGCCTCTATTAAGTCTAGAAATCTAGCTTATCCTCGGTCGACGTAAAAGTACGTCCGTTGTTGCGCTAGATGGCAGGTAGTGTAGCTAAGCGCTACATGGCAGGTAGTCGAGCTGTGCAGAAATGCTCTATCTTTGAGCATTTACATTGCACCCTTGTCTTGAAATATAATGTTCAGCTGTGTAGAGATGCTCCTTTCGAGCATTTTCATTATACAATTACATGTTTCATAGTATTATGAAATATTTACAGTCGACTCAAAGAGAATCAAGAAAAGACTGGACTGCACGAGAAGAAGTCTCTTTCCTCTTGGTCCATATCTATAAGAACGAAGGTGGGAGATGCTGTAAACATCCACACGTGCAATTCAATGCGACAAAGAACTCAGTTCAAAGAATTAACAGTTTCATATCAACTGTATCGGATTACAAAGGAGCATGATTCATGCGGTCAATAGTATACTTTATCGACTTATTGTTTTGTCAACATACGTTCCTTCGGGTTGTTCGATATTATTAAGTTCTTTTTTTATCGTCTGCAGTTTAGTCACTTTTTTAATATTTTATATTTTTTGACATATATTACTCACTACTAGTACTTGAATATTTATAATACTAGAATTTAGTTTTCGCTTATTTATTCCTCGTTTTCCAAATTTATATTGATGGATTTATAATACATTGCACCATTGCCATGAAACATAATGTTCAGCTGTGTAGAAATGCTCCTTTTAAGCATTTTCATTACACAATTACATGTTTCATAGTATTGTGAAACATTTACAGTCGACAGGTATGTACAATTCATAATTTTTGATATTTTCATTATGAAACTATCAAATGATAAGTGTCGAACTATACCAAAAAGCTTCTACGTTTTAAAATACTTTGAAGCATTTACACTGACAGACGTATAGGAATGTGACATATTGACTCCTACATTACTCAACTGTCAAGTTATAGCTGTCGAGCTGTGCAGAAATGCTATCTTTGACCATTTACATTGCAACATTGTCTTGAAATATAATGTTCAGCTGTGTAGAAATGCTCCTTTCGAGCATTTTCATTACACAATTACATGTTTCATAGTATTATGAAACATTTACAGTCGAACGGTGTGTACAATTCTTATTTTTTTATATTTTCATTACGAAACTATCAAATCATAAGTGTCGAACTGTACCAAAAAGCTTCTATCGAGCTTTTCTATTTTACAATTATACGTTTCAAAATACTTTGAAGCATTTACACTAACAGTTGCTTAGAAATGTCACATTTTGACTCTTACATCACACAATTGTCAAATTGTAGCTGCCGAGCCGTGCAGAAATGCTGTCTTTGAACATTTACATTGCACCATTGCCATGAAACATAATGTTCAGCTGTGTAGAAATGCTCCTTTCGAGCATTTTCATTACACAATTATATGGCACTTACTTTCGATTTTCGCCACTGCTTTTGGGAGATTACATTTTCCGTGATCTTTCACGATCCTATATCGTGTCCCCGACAGTGCGGTGGTGAACGTTATACACAATTTTGCTTATTCACAAAACACTGCACCAAAACACTGCATCAAAATACTGCACTAATTCACTACTAAATGAAAAGGCATGCGTTGCTTTTTATCGCTACAGCAGTCCTGGGTTATGTTTTTCCAGCATCTCACTCCGCGCCGTTAATCACAATCAGGGGCGGATGCGCAACAGGCGCCCAGCGGGCCCCTTTGTCCCTCCAATGTGTACAATTTGTTTAAATTATGAATTTATTTAAACAATAATTGTTTAAGCGAATTCACAAATACTTATATTTTATGTTCTTTCTTCCGGTAGAATCTATTTTTAATCTCAGCACCGGCAAAACCTAATTTCTTACATCATTTGTTCAAACAAAAATTGTAAGAACAATTATACAGTTCTTTTTCATTTTGATTCCTAATGTGATGATTTGAGACCGTTGCATTTACTCTTGTATAAATTATGACAAAACATCGCAAATTTTTGTTAAATTATTCAAATTCACTTTTCAAGTACAACAGTGAAATTGAATAATTTAACAAAAATTTGCGATGCTCAATAATAATTCGCTTTTTTTTATTGTAAAAATTGCATAAACAATTTCCAATCTTCAAATAAAAAAAAATACCGATAATTGCCATTTTTCAATTTCAGGCTGATTTACCACATTTTTGGGGATGGGAAAGACCAAACTCTGCCCAATAATAATTCGCTTTTTTTTATTGTAAAAATTGCATAAACAATTTCCAATCTTCAAATAAAAAAAAATTACCGATAATTGCCATTTTTCAATTTCAGGCTGATTTACGAAATTTTTGGGGATGGGTATGACCAAATTTTGCCCAACAATAATTCGTTTTTTTAATAGTAAAAATTGCATAAACAATTTCCAATCTTCAAAAAAAGAAAAATTGTCGGTAATTGCCATTTTTCAATTTCAGGCTGATTTACCAAATTTTGGGGATGGGTAAGACCAAATTTCTGCCAAACAATATTACCCCCATTTCAAAAACTGACTCTGAAGGACAAAAGAACATAACAAATTCATGTTTTCTGATTTGCTTAAATAATCTTTGTTTTTTAAATTTAATTCCAAATATAATTTAAAAAACAAACTTTAATTTAATTTAATTTAACTTAATGAAAAAAACATTTTTTGGCAATTTGTCATGAGAATGCATATTTCAATCTCGCATGCATATTTCAATTCTCTCAAATTATTTAATTCGTTTCTCCAAGAGATGGGGGCTTCAAGCAAATTCGTGTGCGATATTCGAATTCAGATGAATAACCATATAATAAATAATATAGGATCACCCTTGTTAACTAACTATCTACTTGCATTTGCTTCTTTTTAGAAAATAGCATAGATTCTATTATTATAAGAATAATAAAGCTTTTCTTACAGGTAGAAACGAGATGACCATGGGTATATAATTTTATGTTAATAGACTGTTAAGTCGAAACTATGTTGAATAGAACCGCGTCATAAAAGGATTACAGTCCTAAATCTTAACCCTTAATCAGTTACCCGCGTTTATCCGTCATAAATATACGTATTTCCTATGGGTCGCCCCGGTTAACAGGTTAAAGGCCTAGAGTATCAAATTTGATACCGGTCTTTTAAACGGAATTGCACACTTGATGAATGTGATGTTCAGGCCTTTAAGGATTTAAAGGGACTTTCGTTCCTGCTGTTCATTTGTTATACAAGATCATAAAACATGTTGAAAATGTCAAGATTCCTTGACATACGGACCAGACACAGAGAAGTCAAGTGTTGTTTCCACCCCTTTCGCGCTAGCGGACCCTGAGCCACGTGTGAACTTTCACTATTGTAAGTTTTTATATGTGTTTCTTCGAGCGACTCTACACGTACCTTCGGTAGCTCGAGTTCCCTTACCCTAAAAATGTAGGTTTTGGACGTAACATGTGCATTGAAATCTTGTTTCGTACTAGGTACGCATTTCTATACATATTAGAAAACAAATCATCCCTACTACTGCAGTTAATACCGTGTTCACAGTTCGCAATAATTACTGAGTTATTAATTAAAACATTCCGACTAATCAGAACGACGGAACAGCTAGACAGGCGTTAATAGTACATTACGACCCGTGGCCAGAAAGTTGGATTTCCTGGCCGGTGGGGTTTGACGACCGAGGCGAAGCCGAGGGCGTCGATGAACACCGGCCAGGGCATCTAACATTCTGGCTGAGGGTCGTATACTATTTTTCTTGCTCCTCACCCGAAAGTACGTAAAATAATTAATCTTTTTAACATCACAGAATCGGCTGCTTTTGTTTTCTGGCCTGTGTCAATGCGCCCTCTCGGTCAACTCACGCGGTACCCGATTTTACGGCCGCACATCGGCTTACACGTTGTTGATGCCCGCCCGACTTTTGCAAAGCCGAGGCTTTGCTGGTCGGGGGCGGGCATCAAAAACACAAAAAGAAACGGTTGAAATTCAGGTTATACACAAATCTGAATACTTTATTAAAATTCAGTAAATAGTCTATTTAAAACCATTATAAAGTATTCAGATTTGTGTATAACCTAAATTTCAACCGTTTCTTTTGTTAACAAATGAATAAACGATGATGTATATTTGATGAATTTTAATTAAATTAAGAAATTAAACATAAATAACTAACAGTATATAAATATATATAAGAACGCATAATTAAATTACTTCTCATTTTCCTTATTGCACTTTTTACATGAAACATCATGGAACACGCAATTATTGAAAGTACAGTTTTCAAATTTTATAGTACGACTATTGAGCGTTGAAGTAGATAAATCAGCGCTAGTGAGCGAGCCACGAAAAATCGACAGCCAATCACAGCGCGTGTTTCATCAGCCGGCCACAAAAAATGCACTTTCGTGAGCGAATTTAATCCGCAAAGTATGTACTTTCGGGTAGAAGAGCAAGAAAAAATAATTTAGACTCAACCTTGGATGTCCATGCGTTGCCGAAGAAAGTAGTAGTAGTAAAATAACAAAAGAACCAAGGCTAACACCAAAACATTGAAAACTTACCTCTATTATTGCTTCTTGTGTTACCACTACCCCAATAGTATACTATGGTATGTTGTCCTTCAACAACCAAGTAGTAGTTGTAGTAGTGATATTGTAGGTAACACCAAAACATTGAAAATCATACGTCTGTTATTGATTCTATTACCACTACTACCATACTACTATGATTGTCATATTTCATTTATTTCTCCAAGAGTCGTATGACGTGCGACGATACCTTAGACTTGCGACTCGGCGGCATTACATCGTACGACTCTTGGAAAGTGAATTTAGCCCAGACACGAACCCCAATTCACTCGCAATTACAATTTTCCTTCTTACGTCTGCAACTCGCAACGCAGAAGTTTACGCTTCTCCCGAATGAAAGTGAGTACCATAAACAACATCTGTATTGTCGATTTTGTCCATAAATCGACAAAAAATTGCAAAAATGAATTTTTTTATATCGCCAAGCGTAGAGCGACGCTATGTTGCGAGGGACATTGCAGGTGACGATTCAGTATGGCGTCTCTCCACGCTGGGCGATATAAGCTATTTAATTTATGTAATTTTTTGTCGATTTATGGACAAAATCGACAATACAGATGTTGTTTACAATACTGACTTTCATTCAGGAGAAGCGCAAACTTTTGCGTTGCGTATTGTGGACGTAGGAAGTAAAACTGTACTTGCGGGTGAATTGAGGTCCGTGTCTGGGCTAAATTCACTTTTCAAGAGTCGTACGACATGATACCATCGAGCCGCGACTCATTGAAAAAAATTTAGTAATTTGAGAGTAAGTGGGGATGCTTTGTTACCGTTCAAACGAGAATGTCTATATCAATGTCAAATCCTCTAATTACGATCGAAAATCAACTGCAAAATAATTGTTCTATTTGTTTAAACAATTATTTTTTCAGACCAATTGTGGAAAAATCAGTTCTTGTCCGTGTTAATGCCGGACATGGATTTTATGGGAAAGAAGAACGTAAAAAATTACGGTTTTTAATTTGTACAAACAATTTTTATTTAAACAAATTGCCCAAAAAATTTGTTGTGCATTTTGTCACGAAAATACATATTTCAATGACGATATTGAATCGTGACCTGCAATCCTCGAAACATAGCGTCGCTCTACGCTTGGCGATATAAAAAATTTCATTTTTACAATTTTTTCTCGATTTTTGGACAAAATCGCCAATACAGATGATGTTTATGGTATAGACTTTCATTCGGGAGAAGCGTAAACTTCTGCGTTACGTATTGTAAACGTAAGAAGGAAAATTCTAATTGCGGTGAATTGAGGTTCGTGTCTGGGCTAAATTCACTTTTCAAGAGTCGTACAACGTGATACCATCGAGTCGCGAGTCTGTGGTATCACGTCGTACGACTCTTGGAGAAATAAATGAAATAATTTATTATATTATAATATTAATTATTATAATAATGAATATATTATTAGTAACAATAATAATAATAAGAGTAGAAGTGTAAGGAATATAAAAGCTACAAATATAAATTATAAATGCAAACGTAACAATGAAAAATTAATAAAAGAAACTGATTATTGGTAGAAAGCTAATCAACGAATTGCTAACCCTCTTTGTTTACGAAGACCGAGACCACCGATGACAAATCTTCTTTATCTTTGTGTACACGAAATGATGCAGTGCCATCTGTGATTAGTTTGGTGTACTAACATCTCACGTTTCATAAACAAGAGATAAGGAGATTGTGTCCACCTCGTGTCTTGAACTTCCAGTTTCTCCTTTGTTTACGACTTTTTTTATCTAAAGTAAATGTTATTGAAATCCTTATCCTTGGCACCCTATGATAATCTACAGTGTTTGGTGTTACCGTGAATTAGATTTTATATGATATGGTAGTTGTGTGTTCGCTATTATCATTCTCTGTCGGTAAATTCAAAAATATAAAAATTTTTTTCAAAAAATTTTTATTATCTAGAACTGAGTCGCTATCAAGAGATGGTCCTGATGGGCTGAACTACACTATATTCAAATTTCAAGATGAAATATTATAAAATAAGGACATGCGTTGCAAAAAACAAAATTCAAAAAAACAGAATTTTTTTCAAAAATGTTATTGCCAAGAAATGAGACGCTATCAATTGATCGTCCTAAAGAGCTAAACAACATTATATTCAAATTTCAAGACGAAATATTTAAAAATAAAGATGGTGCAGAAAACCTTCAATCAAAAAAACCGAAATTTTTTCAAAAAATTGTATTACCAAGAACTGAGACGCTATCAAGAGATCGTCCTAAAGGGTTAAACTACACTATATTCAAATTTCAAGATGAAATATTTAAAAATAAGGACATGCGTTGGAAAAAACTTTGACTCAAATTCCAAGAATCGTCTTTGGTTCCACCTTAAGGGTGCCACCTTGATCAAACCTTTCCAGTAGATCGAGAAACTCATTAATTCTTTTTAATCCTCGAGCTAGAACTGCCGTTCTAATTTCTTCGGAAAAGTGTCTCGCCAGTTTTAGGACGATATGTTTATCTGATGGAGTCTCTGATAGTTCCTTTGCAATGGCAATTTGTTTCAGAGCATACTCCACTCTTTTTGTCTTTTTCGAGGTATCATAAAAGCCAAATTCTAAGTCCTCCCGAACTTTATGTTGCTTTTCCTCGTTCCAATACCTCTGTTTAAAAAGACTGCAGAAGTCTTCTACAGTTTCTACATCTCTCTCAACAAGTGACCACCAGTCTCTTGCAGACCCTGAAAGTCCTTGTGAGATGATAACTTTAATATCGTGATGCCTTCCCAAGGCGGCATGGTATTTTCTTAAGTCATTAATGTATCGAATCGGCCTTTCTGAGGGTGCATTCTTAAACGCAGGCAGCGTTAGTTTGGGGTTTCCCCATAACTTGTTGTCGTTCGTTGCCGATAGAGTGTTGACTGTATTCATTCCGCCTGATTCTCGGCTGCTGCGACTTAGAAATCTCTCTGGATTTCTGATGGGCGATTGCATTTCTGCGAGGATGCTTCCAATGTCGGATCTATACTCAGTTTGGCATTCTTTAAGAGCCTTATCCATGCTTTCCTTTATCCTTCGTTCCGATGTGCTGACTTTTACATCTATGGATTCCTCCAGGAGCTTCAATCGCTGGTCAAAGGATGTCAACAGAGCTTTATTATCCTCCTTCATTTGTCTCAATATTTCCATCATGGTATTTTCCTCTTGCCTTCGTGGCGCATAAACTTGCCTTAGCGGCATGCGGTCGGTGTAGGATGGCAATCTTCCTGTAGATTGTAGAACGTTGATCTCCGGACTTGACGTGTATCCGTGTGCTTCTTCTTGATCCATTTCAAGTTGATTTTAATTTCTTGATTTTTGTATTAAGTTTCTTGATCGATTCTTCTTGGTTAATTTTGAAAAAATATATACGTTGTCTGAACTAGAATTATTTATGAATTTTTTTTTTTCTATGTGTAATTCCTAATTTTGCTCGTCCCTGTTCGGGCGCCAATGAGACGTTTCGCGTGCTTCCGCTGGTCCGAAATAGACGCTTTTACGAGGCGAGCTAAACGCGTGCGAGGATTCGTGTACTGGACGGGCAAAGTCTAAGATAATTCTAATAATCGATTCCCTAGTGACGTTCCAGGATTTCTAGGGATATGGATAAAATTTTATTCTTTAAAGTAATTTAAAGGAGTATTTGAGGATCTTTTTTGTAGAGGGTCTTTCTTTTACCTCTCTTTCTGCGGTCAATAAGAGCTCGAGCGCAATGTCGAGGGCTTATTGAGTTTTTTTCACGATCTGCGATCAATAAGAGCTCGAACGCAATTTCGAGGGCTCATTGATTCTATCAATAAGGGCTTGAGCGCGATGTCAAGGGCTTATTGATTTTTCTTCGCGGGCAAATTCACGTTTTATCCGGTTTATCTTTTAATCCCTTTCGGATTCCTTTTAGATGATAATCAGTGAGAGCTCGAGCGCAATGTCGAGGGCTCACGGATTCTGTTTCAAAGTGATCCTGATGGGTGAGGGCCCGAACGCAGTGTCGAGGGCTCACGGATCTGTATTCTTTGGTGATGCAATCGGTGAGGGCTCGAGCGCAATGTCGAGGGCTCACGGATTTATATTTTAAATAATGCAATTAGTGAGAGCTCGAACGCAATGTCGAGGGCTCACGGATTTTATATTTAAATAATTTTAAATGGTGAGAGCTCGAGCGAGATGTCGAGGGCTCTCGGATCTTTTTACTTTTTAAATGATAGTTGTAATCGGCGAGAGCTCGAGCGCTATGTCGAGGGCTCGCGGATTTTATTTTTTTAGATCTTTTAATGAACAGTGAGAGCTTGGACGCAATGGCAAGGGCTCACTGGTTTTCTTTTTGCTGATCAACAATAAGGGCTTGAACGCTATGTCAAGGGCTTATTGTGTTTTTGAGGATATACCATAAGAGCTCGGACGCTATGCCGGAGGCTTATGGTATCTTTGTATTTGCAACAGGGCAAATATCGAGATCCGATCCCTTTTCTGCGATCTTTATTACGATCTTGCAGAAGATCGATCTGAATATATGAGATCCTCCAGCTCCTTTTATACTGTCCGGAGCGTGTCAGCCTCGATCTGTCGCCTACCCCCACGATGGCTCTTCATCGAGAGGGGCTAGTCCTGGTTCACGTTGGCTAATTTCAAATCCTGCTCTAGGAATTTGAATAGCGCGTGAAACAGTTACGGGAGTTGACTCCGCTATTGGTTGCCCCGGACAAATCTTAAGGATCTATTGGTTCTCTTAGAATTCAAATTTGAATTGTTCCGCATCTTCTGCGAGAACATTCGATAACGAAAATTTGCACTACGTCAGTGAACGGATTTTATTCTTAAATTAGTTCCTTTTCTCGTTCACTGACAGCGCTTGTATCCTTTATCTGAGCCTCAGTGTCTATCACTGGCGCTCAGATAAGGATACTATCCTTCCTTATCGATCCTCTTTATCGATAAGGATGTCTTTCGGCATTTCTTATTTGTGCTCTCAGACAACGGGCTGTTACGTTTAAAGTTGGGGTATCGAATTGTGGTTCGAGAGCAACTCAAGACTTACTTTCCATTTTTGAATCGATACGAAAATATTGATTCAGGGAGAGGAAATTGTTGGAATCATGCGACTGGTTGGGGTTTATATATATATATATATATATATATATATATATATATATATATATATATATATATATATATATATATATCTTATTTTATGATAAGGTAGGCTAAAAAATTTTTTAAACAATTTTTTTTGCAAATTTCCTAGCGATAATGGCCGTGTA
The DNA here is from genome assembly GCA_949825005.1 of Gasteruption jaculator. Taxonomy (NCBI): domain Eukaryota; kingdom Metazoa; phylum Arthropoda; class Insecta; order Hymenoptera; family Gasteruptiidae; genus Gasteruption; species Gasteruption jaculator. Next base: position 3,109,037 of record OX463772.1, on the reverse strand, counting down.
TATATGAAAAATACGTTATAAAAAATACTAATTTTCAATCGCAAAAATAAATCGCTTATCCTAATTTAATCGAAAAATGACCTATACAGCCATAAAGTACAACCCTTAAGCTTTAAAAAACCGGTTTCAAAATTAATATATCTTTATTTTTCATTTTTTCCAACAATTTGAAGAAAAAAAAAATTTCGAAAGGTGTCCTTGTATTTTGTTAAATATTAATAAAACCTTTAGATTTGGAGTAAAATGGATCACGCATTCGTTTTTTTGAGATTCTGGCGATGGATTAAAAAAAAAACGTCTCCCTACGATGATTTGGCTGCGAGTTATAAGCGATTGAAAATCGCTCGGGTCTCACAGACCCAGAGTACCCGGATCGGGACAAACAGTATAGAGTACCCGCTGAGGGTTAATATTAATATCGATGGCCTACTTATTGAGTTATGACAATTTTTTGACGATACAAGTGAGCACCGTACGTGTTTAACATTGCATATGCAGTTCCAGATCCTCCAGATAATAGTAATTATATTATTACGACAACGGAAATTCATGGCACTCCAAGAAATGCATCAGCTGAAAAAAGTCCGACAATGACAAAGTCCAGCAAAACCCTAGCAAAAATATTATATGGTTTATGATTTTTTAATTTATTATGATTTTACCTCTGATTACTATCAATAACTTTGGTCCAAGGGCTTACCTCTAATAATATGCGGTTTGAAAAATACTTTTTATGTAATGCGTTTTATTAATATCATTATTTTCATATGTTCATGAATTTTCCCTATTTTAATTTTTTCAGTAGAAAATCCAATGATTCCGCCTGAAGAATTAACCAAAATATGTTCACGTACGCCACAAATACAAACACTGCCTCTTGAAAATGTTAATGATGATTGATTGCAAAATTTTTAGCTTCATTCTACACGCGAGTTCAAATTATAGAAAAATTTATTAAAGTAGTGATTTTGTGTATTTTTAATATTGTGTTGTTTTTTATGTGCTTATATTATGTGAGTAACACAGTGTACTCATTTTTTTAGACGAGCTTTTGACGCAGTTTATAAGACAAAATGAACAACGATATGGGGCGATGGATCGAAAACTGAACCAAATATTGGGTTTGCTTAACCATAGGCAGCGCGAAGCGGAAATTGAGAATATAATGGACAAATTGCCGAGTTTTCCACTTCGTTGTTACGCTGACCTTAAAAGTTTTTCGGATGATTTAAAACAAGACCAGGAATTGCGAGAACAATTTGTAAGCATGCAGTAATATCGGTAAAATTTTAAAATACTTCGAACTTTCGGTAAAAAGTTATATTTTTACAGAATAAGAAAATTATCCTGCACGGAGGAGAAACGGCCACCGAACACATTGGAAATTGCGTTACAAGTTTACTAACAAATAAGTTAGGAAAAAGCATCACGTGGGATGGACAAAGAAACAGTAACGGCATAAAAAATGTGCCTTTTTCGGCAATTATTATTGGTTTGTTAATCACTTTTTTGCAGTAAATTATAATTAAAAAGACTTGAACGTACGTGCTAAAAAAACTGACAAATTATAATAAAACTTGCATTTTTTTAGGGACGGTTTTGCGGAAACATGAACATGCGACTGAGTAAGAACTAAGTCGTGCATTTAGTGAACGATTGCGTCGCGCAGGAGACAAATATAGCTACCATTTAAAGAAATACGGCCTAGAAACATGACATGCAGTATTACCAAAGTTGCCTTGTTGTTTGTTGATACTTTTCATTCTTTCTTCTGCATTCTTTCTTTTTTATTGATTATTTTTATCAACTTTTTAAATAATTATTACTGTAAGATTCATAAAACGTGATGTGTAATAAAATACTTATTTTTAGTAAAATCTTTTTATTTTTTAAAACCGTATCAAAAATTATAAATATTCTTAAAGAAATAAAAATACGATGTAGCAAGACGTCTTTCAATCATGTCTAAAAGACGTCTTTCGATCATGCCTAAAAGACGTCTTTCAATTATGCCTAACAGACTTCTTTCAATCATGCCTAAAAGACGTCTTTCAATCATACCTAAAAGACGTCTTTCAATCATGCCTAAAAGACTTAAAATATCGGGACATAAGACGTCTTTCTGGCATCAGATAGCTGTCATTGTGCTTTTCTTGAATGTCGACTTTACATAAAATCCGTCGTCTTTTAGTCGACTTTTAGTTGCCGTTGTGCTGTGTGGGCATACTCTTGAACTCAGGCCGCTAATCTAAAACAAAGAGAATAATTATGTCAATGTGCATCCAGTCATTCCCAACAGTGTTGTAGAAAGTTAATTAAGTCAATACAGTGTCAACCTCAAACCACAAATCTCTTATACAGGGTGGGAAAAAAGATGGAAACCCCTGAGTAACTTTGCAGAATCAAGTTTTCGTGAAAAATGTTTTAGACAAAAGTTTTAGAATTTCAAATAACGAATATACTGATGACCTTGGATTTGACCTTGGTGTGATGTTTAAGGGTTATTTCAAGGTCAACTTGATTTTTTTTAATGGAAATGTATTTCTGACCCCACATTTTGAAAAAGCAGGAAATTTCACGTACAGATATGTATTATGTTTAGGGATCATAGTGAACCCGAAGGGTCATTTAAAGGTCAAATAACCCAAAAGTGTCCGGAGTCCGAGTAAGCTTCGTAGGATCAAGTTTCGTGAAAAATTCTTGACATAAAATATTTTAATATTTCGATCAACGAATTTATCGGTGACATTGAATTTAACCTTGGGGTCATGTTTGGAGGTTATTCTAATGTCAACTTGATTTTTTTTCAATAAAAACCCCCTATTTTTGACATCGACAATGAAACGAGCAGAAAATTTTACGTTCGAATATGATATTTAGTAATATTATCATATTTGATTTGTTGGGTCCGGAAATAGGCCTGGAAAATTGAAAACTGCGGACGTTCTGAAATTGATTATGTATTGTAAATCTCACTACTGTTTCTTTTGTAATTTTTTTCATTCGTCAGAACGGACTAGGTATTCAGTCTTTGGGCCCAATGCTAAAAACAGACCAAAGTTAAGCCCCAAATAAAAACCCCTATTTTTTATAGCTGGTTTCAATTCTATGGGAAAGGGTCTAGCCGGATAAGATAGTCAAATCGGCCTTTGAGTCAATCGGGAAACGAATTGCACCATAATGTTCGGGGGGAAAAATAAGTAAGAACCCTATATTTTCAGTCCCCAAAACGCACTAGGGTCCCTATAAACTCCAGTCTAGTGATTTTAGGTTTTTCGACGATATCTCGGTGACCTTTCGAGCTAGAAAAAAAGTTTTTGTTTCATTTTGTAGAGTTTCTTAAGCCCTACAAATTGTTGCTCTCAAAAAAATTTTTGGCGCGAAATTCATAATTTTTAGAGCCGTTCGAAAATTTAAAAATTCAATTTTTGCTCCTAGCGCTTTGACATTATGGTTTATGATAAAAACATAAAACCATTAAATTCTGCGGAAAAAAAATACATCGGAAACATGCATCACACGTGTCAAAACAATGTTCGGTTGACCTTGAATATACATGGAATATATAGGGACGCTATCGGCCGTCTAGGGATTTTCATTGTTCGGTTAATTCGTTCAGACGTAGCCTAGTTATCGCAATATCTTCAAACATGCGATACATGATTTCGACGTATTTTTTTTCCGTAGAATCCGATTCTGCCATTATTTTTACTATTGGACATAACTTCAAAACGCTAGAAGCGAAAAGTCACTGAAAAATTCAGTTTTTTACTCCTGGAGCTTCGAGGTTATGTTCTACGATAAAACCAATGGTACCATCGAATTCTACGGGAAAAAATACATCGAGAACATGCATCACACGTCTCAAAATAATGTTCGGTTTACCTTGAATATACAAGGAATATGTCCCTATATAGGGACGCCGTCGGCCGTCTAGGGATTTTCGTCGTTCCGTAGAATCCGATACCGCTGTAATTTTTATTGTTGGGCGTAACGCCACAACGCTAGGAGCGAAAAACCTGTTTTTCAGTGATTCTTGGCTTTTAGCGGATTTCTGTCCAGTCTATGTCCAGTAGGACTTCTCTGATAAACTCTTCGATGCTTCGAAAGGTATTTTTTACTTTATTCTAGAACACCAGAATGCTCGAACTAGTTTTCCTGAATATTTTGTGTCCTAGCGAGATATAAGTTTGATAAAACTTACTTTTTCAAACGATTATTGATGAATCCTGACGACGGTATTGATCACTACTGGCTATCAATAATTGTTAAAGAGTTTTTTTGTACTTATGGTACGTCAAGAGCAATTTTAATAAATTCCAACCATAGAAATGTGCATTTTATTAATTTCAATTGAATAATGGTCTTCAAGAATTTGTATAATAGCCGAACAATGAAAATCCCTAGACGGCCGACGGCGTTCCTATATAGGGACATATTCCTTGTATATTCAAGGTCAACAGAACATTATTTTGAGACGTGTGATGCATGATCTCGATGTATTTTTTTCCGCAGAATTTAATGGTTCTATGTTTTTATCATAAACCATAACATCAAAGCGCTAGGAGCAAAAAACTGGAGCTCTTAGTAGATTTTATTTTTTCTCAGTACGTTCCACCACTTTAAAAAATCTGAAAAAATTCAGAGAAATTTTCGAGTTGAAAATACATAACATATATTTTTTCCAGTGATGAGTCGGTCGTTGTTTTCGATATATTGAATTTTTAAATTTTCGAACGGCTCTAAAAATTATGAATTTCGCGCCAAAAATTTTTTTGATAGCAACAATTTGTAGGGCTTAAGAAACTCTACAAAATGAAACAAAAACTTTTTTTCTAGCTCGAAAGGTCACCGAGATATCGTCGAAAAACCTAAAATCACTTGACTGGAGTTTATAGAGACCCTAGTGCGTTTTGGGGACTGAAAATATAGGGTTCTTACTTATTTTTCCCCCCGAACATTATGGTGCAATTCGTTTCCCGATTGACTCAAAGGCCGATTTGACTATCTTATCCGGCTAGACCCTTTTACGTCCAAATATGATATGAAATAATACTGAAATAATGAATATTATGAGCCTGAAAAATGGGCCCACTACGACATACTGTATTGAAAACTGAAGGAAGTCTGTTTTGAGAAAGTTCGAAAAGAACAGAGGTTCGGATGTACCTTGGGGAAAAGGTGGAGGAGAGTCTTAAATGAATGTGTTAAGAAATCAAAACGCCAGAGAAATAAACAAAACTATAACGATTTATTCTAAACTTATCGGTTGCGAACCGTTTTCCCTTTCGGTAGAGTTATACTGTGTCTTTTTTGCGAATCGCGAGAGACTACTACAAAGAGAAGATCTTCGAGAATATTTTCTTTGATTAGAAACGCGAAGAAAGGAGACTTCTCAGAGTTGAGACGCGAATAACACTCAACTCGAAATCGGAATCGCGACGCGATTCCCACGAAATATTTCGAGAGAGGAAAATTAAATTATATTAGCGAGACAAAGGATGAGTTTGTATGATCAACCTACCGCGTTACAAAAAGTTGTTATGATTCTCGGAACGTTTGGCAGATCACACCGTGAGAAGATTCGCGACAAACAGAATTATAAACGTTGAGAATTATTGACATATACATAGATTTCAAAAGAAAAGAAAACTAAAGGCGAGAGATCTTAAATAGATATATCATTCGTAATTTAGAGTCTTTAAATTAAAATGAGATTCTCTCTTGCTCGAACATTACTGCCCGCCTTGCCATCGCGTACGATGGCGAAACTAGAGACACATTGTCCGCGTATCACTAATCTGTAGCGACTGGCAGAACGCAAAGTTTTGTGATCGGCCTCTTGAATGTCGATGTTGAGGTCTTGACCGTCACAACTCGAACTTGTCCATCCTGTCCGGGATGGATCTCAATGATCTTAGCGAGTGGCCAGAGAGAGGGAGGATAATTCTCATTTTTTATGAGAACAATCGATCCCAATTTGATGTTCTCCTCGAATCTTCGCCATTTGGTGAGTTTCTGCAGTGATTGTAGGTAATCACTACTCCATCGTTTCCAAAAATGTTTCATTTTTTGGCGAAGAAGTTGCCAACGCGACAGCCGTTGCTCCGGGATCTCTGCTAGAACGGGCTCAGGAACGGTATTTAAAGCGCAACCGATGAGAAAGTGTCCTGGCGTCAAAACACTTGGGTCCGTGGAGTCTTCTGAGAGTGCGCACAATGGACGAGAGTTCAAGACTGCCTCGATTTGCGAAAGGAGTGTAGAAAATTCCTCGAATGTCAATGCAGTTACTCCAATAACACGTTTGAGATGAAACTTCACCGATTTCACGCCAGCTTCCCATTTTCCACCGAAATGAGGAGCGGATGGAGGATTGAATCTCCATTGAGTGCCATGAGACGTAAGTTCAGTCGCGATGCTCTCGAACTCCTTTGTGGATGCCGAAAGAAGACGTTTGAGTTCAGCGTCTGCTCCTATGAGGTTTCTTCCGCAATCACTCAGTAGGGTTGCCGGGATCCCACGACGAGACGCAAATCGTTTGTACGCAGCTAGAAAGGCGTCGGTTGAGTAGTCGGACACTAACTCGCGATGCACTGCTGACGTGGAAAAACACACGAAAAGCACAATATAGCTTTTATGAGTTTTAGCTCCACCACCTCGATTTGATAAAGTAGCGAACGGACCCGCGTAATCAACTCCAGAGTTTAGAAATGGTCGCGACTGAGAAACGCGAGGGCGGGGGAGCTGTCCCATGAGCTGCGTGCTTGTAACAGCACGTTGACGAGTACACGCGACACATCGATGAATAAAATGCTTAATAGGTACTCGTCCTCCAAGAATCCAAAATCGTTGACGAATGGTGGCCAGAGTCAGCTGAGTACCACCGTGAAACGTTAAACGATGATAATGATCGATAATGAGTGTCGAAAGGGCGGATTCGCGAGGGAGGATGAACGGATGTTTCTCGTCATACTGCAAGTGCGAATGTTCCAGACGTCCACCTAAACGAAGAAATCCGTGTGCATCGATGAACGGCGCGAGACTGGCTAGCGGATGCGAATGACTCAAATGAGATTTCTGTTGAATCTCAGCTATTTCACTCCCAAAGTAAGCGTTCTGAGTTAACTTGACCCAGAATAGGAGCGTTTCCTCTAGTTGAACGGTTGTTAAAACTTCTCTGCAGCTTTCTTTCGAGACTTTAGATTTAAATTTTTGCGCAACTAGTCGACAAGTTGCGGTTATTCTCAATAATCTGGTAAGTCTCGAATAGCGATTGACAAGATCCCACATTGGTTGAGGTAGCGATGATTGATTAACCTTAATTTTCGATTTTTCTTCTTCGCAAGTGTCAACGAGAAGGTCCTGAGAATCGATCGGCTACCGGACTGAATTACTTCTTAGCCATGCCGGACCGACATTCCACAGACTCGAATTGCTAACTTGTTGAGGTGTAGCACCACGCGACGCGATATCCGCAGGATTTTCAGCACTTTTGACATAGTGCCAACGTGAATATTCCAGTTCTTGAATCTCGGTTACGCGATTACGCACGAAATCTTTCCAGCGGGCTGGATGACCTTTGATCCACGAAAGCGCGACGGAAGAGTCTGTCCAAAGATGAACTGGAACACTAAGGAGATTTAACACTTTAGTCACATGACGAACTTGTCGAACTAGAAGGAGTGCTGCACACAGTTCGAGACGGGGAATAGTAATTTTGCGAATAGGTGCTACTTTGGTTTTAGCGCAAACTAGTGACGTGCTAATTTCGTCGTCTTCGGAAGTTACTCGCAGGTAGATTACCGCGCCAAGAGCTGTTTGAGAAGCATCCGAAAATCCGTGAATTTCGATTGCACAACACGACGCGAACGTATGAACCCAACGAGGGATGCGAACAAGCGAAATTTCCTGCAGATCTTCGAGAAACCGTTGCCACTTTACCGCGAGTTCTTGTGGCAAAGGTTCGTCCCAGTCGAGCTTGGTGCACCAGAGAGTTTGCATAAACACCTTCGCTCGAATTAGGATAGGCGCAAGCCATCCTAGAGGATCGAAAAGCTGCGAAATCTGCGAAAGTACTCGTCGTTTGGTAATGTCAGGAGAATCTAAAGTCGCGAAGCGTTGAGGAACGAACGTGAAGACGTCTTCTCTGGAACTCCATGCGAGTCCAAGCATTCGGAAGACTGAATCTTCGTCGAAGCGAAGGGATGAGGCTGCTGCGCGATTTTCTTCCGCGATATTCTCAAGGAGGTCCTCTACGTTAGATGCCCACTTTTGAAGTTTGAACCCTCCATTCTCCAGCAATTGCACCACTTGAAACATCTTTTCGCGGCCTTCTTCGACGCTATCTGCTCCAGAAAGGATGTCATCTACGTACATATTTTGAGTGATGACCTCACTGGCGAGTGGAAATTCACCACCGTCATCTTCAACCAATTGTCGCAAGACGCGAATAGCTAAATACGGTGCACAGGTAAGTCCATAAGTAACAGTACGCAATTGATACTCCTGGATCGCGTGGTCCTGGGATTCTCTCCAAAGAATGCGTTGAAGATCCCTATCGTCCTCGTTGACGATAATCTGCCGATACATTTTTACAATGTCAGCAGAGAAGACGATCTTATATCTGCGCCAACGCAATAAAACATCAGCGAGGTCGAATTGGAGCTTCGGTCCAACTAGAAGATGATCGTTGAGGGAATATCCACTACTTGTTTTTTGAGACCCGTTGAAAACAACTCTCAATTTAGTAGTGGCGCTTGATTCGCGATAAACACCGTGGTGAGGGAGATAGAACACTCGCGTAGGATTCTTGAGGAGATTTGTAGCGCAATTCATGTGTCCGAGAGAATTGTATTCGCGAAGAAACTCTACATACGCGGTTTTGAATTGAGGTTGCTTTTGAAACCGATTTTCTAAACTCGAAAGCATACGAACAGCGGATGAACGCGAATTACCGAGATTTAGAGAGTCATGTTTGAGAGGTAGACGTACGACGTACCGACCGCACTTATCGCGAGCGACAGTTTCCCGAAAAAAGTCTTCACACTTCTTTTCTTCGGGATGAAGTTGGGAAGGTTGCGTTATTTCTTCTTGAATCCAGAATCGCTGGATTAGATCATTTAACTGATGATCGAGAGTGCACTGAAATCCCTGAGTGGAAGCGCAATGAGTCGCAACAGTCGCTTCGAAAGGCACCGAGCCTGATAAAACCCAACCAAGTCTAGTATTTTGCGCAATTGGAGTTCCTGGAGAGCCTTTACGGATATTCTCCAAAATTACATAACTATAAATGTCTGCTCCAAGAATTAAGTCAATTGGCTTCGGATTCGCGAAATCAGGATCAGCCAAGCAAATTCCTTTCAAATGAGGCCATTCTTTTACCATCAGGCGAAACGAGGGTAAATATGAAGTTAATCGCGGTAACACAAGAGCATTTAATCGGCACGAAAATGACGAATCTACACGAGACTGTATATTGACCGTTGCTAAGCCGCGTGTGATGCCCGATTGCTGTGCTCCAACTCCAATTACTGGGATTGTAGCGTGGCTCCTGGGTAACTGCAATTGTTGACACAACGATTCTGTGATGAAGGAACTTTCGGAACCGCAATCCAACAGTGCTCTAGCTTCGACGGATCTTCCATTTTCTGGATGCGCGACTCGAATCATAACCGTAGCTAAAAGGACTGGAGAACGCGAAATAACTTGCGGATGAGCAGAGTGACTTGCCGTCTGCGAAGAATCCACTCTCGAAGTTGATGGAAGAGCTGCAGAGTCGATTTCGGAAGGTTGAGGGGTGTCTTTTCGAGGTCGTTCCGCAAAAGAGTTGGCGTGCAGCATCGTGTGATGACGTCGTCCGCAATTCTGACACCGTTTTTGAGTTCGACAATCTTTTATTTGATGCGCACCCAAGCAATTAAAACACAATTTGCGAGAAACGACAAAGTCTTTTCTATCCGCGGGCGATTTTTCTTTAAAAACAGAACATGACGCGATATAATGATTCTGTCGGCAAAAACTACATATTTGCCCCTTTTGGGCAACCGAATGAGATTTAATCGAAACGGAACGCGAAAGAGATTGTCACTTGTTTTTTACCGAGTGGTTTGAGGTCTGCTCGAGTGATTCGAGAGTATGAATTCGCCCGATCAAAAACGATTCAAGATCCGCGAAAGAAGGTGGCTCTAGATTCTCACCAATTCGTTTTTCCCAGTCTTTAAGTGACTCGGAATCGAGCTTCCGAATTATCATGAACACAAGTAGGTGATCCCATTGATTCACAGGGCTACCGAGAGTCTCCAATGCACCTAGCGCTTCTTTTGTATCGCCGAGTAAACGTTTTAACTCCGAAGATGTCTCTTGCGCCACTTGCTTTACACCGAAAAGGGTCGCGAGATGCGAATCAATCAGGAGTCTCTTATTTTCATAGCGCGAAACGAGAGCTTCCCACGCGCGAACGAAGTTCTCTCCAGTTTTCGCAATATTTTTAATTAATTGAGCAGGTTCGCCACTAACACTTGACTTGAGATAATGCAGCTTCTCAACTGACGAAATCTCACTGTTTGAATTAATCATTGACACGAACAAATCTCGAAATTGCGCCCAATCGGTAAATTTTCCGGAAAACTTGGGAAGATTAATTTTTGGCAATCGTCTTGAATGGGAAGAATGTCCATGAGTTGTTGCCTCTAAAACTGTGGAATTGTGATCCGGAAGCGGCGCGAGACTATTTCGCAACTCCAACATTTCGGATTTTGCATCGAGAAACCTATCTTTGCATTCCGAATAATGTTGTTCTTTGAAATATTCCGAATCCTTCAAAGTTTCTCCTTTCGGAACGGATTTGAGCTGAAGCAACTTCTCGTGAATCTCTTGGAATTTTTCCCAATTTGATTGCAAACTCGTAAGACGACTGTCCACTCTAGCCACGGATATGTTTGCAAGTCCGACTTTTCGAAGATTGGTAACTGCTCTTGAAATTAAGCCCAATAATTCGGCTTGTCGCTCCAGATACGAATCAACAGACATCCTAGAGACGTATAAATGACACAATGAGAAAGATGCACTTGAGTGTCACTCACAGAAATAGGTCTTTACACTGATCACTACCACCAGATATTGAGAAGAGTCACTTAAAAATTGGAAAAGTGATCAATGATACCGCAAAAAAGTCACAACTATCCGGCTCGAAGGACCAAAAAATGTTTTGAGAAAGTTCGAAAAGAACAGAGGTTCGGATGTACCTTGGGGAAAAGGTGGAGGAGAGTCTTAAATGAATGTGTTAAGAAATCAAAACGCCAGAGAAATAAACAAAACTATAACGATTTATTCTAAACTTATCGGTTGCGAACCGTTTTCCCTTTCGGTAGAGTTATACTGTGTCTTTTTTGCGAATCGCGAGAGACTACTACAAAGAGAAGATCTTCGAGAATATTTTCTTTGATTAGAAACGCGAAGAAAGAAGACTTCTCAGAGTTGAGACGCGAATAACACTCAACTCGAAATCGGAATCGCGACGCGATTCCCACGAAATATTTCGAGAGAGGAAAATTAATTTATATTAGCGAGACAAAGGATGAGTTTGTATGATCAACCTACCGCGTTACAAAAAGTTGTTATGATTCTCGGAACGTTTGGTAGATCACACCGTGAGAAGATTCGCGACAAACAGAATTATAAACGTTGAGAATTATTGACATATACATAGATTTCAAAAGAAAAGAAAACTAAAGGCGAGAGATCTTAAATAGATATATCATTCGTAATTTAGAGTCTTTAAATTAAAATGAAATTCTCTCTTGCTCGAACAAAGTCTTTAAAATGTTTATGGAAAAACCAAGTATTTGTTTTGCAAAATTTAAGTACGCTTTCGCTTAAAGCAGCTTAAAATAAAGTAATTTCAAAATATTTTTTAGAAGAAATGCTTAATCTATGGTAATAGAAATTTTTGGAATTTATTAGTAGAAAATGCGCTAAAGTGAGGTATAAAAAATGTATTGAGCTTTTTCGAAAAAGGCGAATTTCAAAAATTCAAATCAGCAATAAAAAATAAGAGTTCCTTGAAAATTTTCAGTTTGGGTCCAACTTGAGTCTGGCACTATTTTTGGTATTGGGCCCAAAAACAGTGAAGTATTACATGATAGTGAGCGATTTGTTCTCCAAATGACACTTAGACGGCACATTGATCCCAAATATGGTATAATGTCTGAAGGCAGGTATTAAAAATAAGAGATTCAATCGAAAACAGAGATTAGGAAATCCCTGAGTTACTCAGGGGTTTCCAAGATTGACCTTGAAATAACCCCCTAAATGACCACAAGGTCAAAGTCATGTTCGCCACACGTTGGTCACTGACGATGACCTTTATAACTTTTAACTCGATCATTTTACACGAGATCTACTTTCCACAAAGTACTTTATAGCAGCGACATACTTGACCTCAAAAGGGCACGGAGGTCAATTTAACTTTATCCACAACTACACTTTCGGACGTAAAATTTCCTGCTCGTTTCATTGTCGTTGTCAAAAATTGGGGTTTTCGTTTTAAAAAAATCAAGTTGACCTTGAAATAGCCCCAACATGAGCCCAAGGTTAAATTCAAGGTCACCGATAAATTCGTTGATCGAAATACTAAAATCTTTTGTGTCAAGAATTTTTCACGAAACTTGATCCTACGAAGCTTACTCGGACTCCGGACACTTTTGAGTTACTTGACCTCTAGATGGCCCTTCGGGTTCACTATGACCCCTAATCATAATACATACCCGAACGTGAAATTTTCTGCTTTTTCAAAATCTGGGTTCAGAAATAGGGGTTTCCATTTTAAAAAATCAAGTTGATTACAGAAGAGATTGAAGGAATAGAATATCATTACTTAATAAAATTGTATTAAATACGTTTAGCAATTATGTACAATTGAGAAAATAATAACCCAATAAAAAACGCCTCTGGTGCAAAAAAGTCGAGACAAGTTCATGTATGAAAAGGGATCTCTGTACAAAAAACATTTTGGAAATCTTCAGCCAGACAAAGTAGTTAAATCCGATAACAATAGACAAGTTCAAATTTTCCATTATATACATATGAATTTTGAAAAACTTTGGCCAAATGAAGTTGTGAAATTCGATAACATTAGACAAGCTCGTTTTTTCCATTATGTTAATACGAAATAATTACAAAATGAAAAGAATTTTTTCTGTTTACGTGATTAGAACCGGTATTGAACTTGACGGGCCCCAAACCCAAGCGATAAGCAATAAATATCTTACAATTTAATTTATTTTTACCGCATTATGAATTAGTGAAGATCAGATTAAATAATAATAATATGAATAATTATACATCATACTCAAAGATCTGAATTGTTCGGGGCCCGACAAGTTCAATACCGGTTCTAATCGCGTAAACAGAAAAAATTCTTTTCATTTTGTAATTACTTTGTATTAACATAATGGAAAAAACGAGCTTGTCTAATGTTATCGGATTTCATAACTTTATTTGGCCGAAGTTTTTCAAAATTCATATGGATATAATGGAAAATGTGAACTTGTCCTAACTTGTCTAACTTGTCTAAACTTGTCTAACTTGACTAAAGATTTTCAAAATGTTTTTTGTACAGAGATCTCTTTTCATACATGAACCTGTCTCGACTTTTTTGCACCAAAGGTGTTTTTTAGGGGGATTTGTCTCCTGTTTGCAAATATCATTATTATTATCGGCTTCATATCTTGAGATAATATAAAACAATACATAACGTGCGTCGGCAAGGTAAATTTTTCGTCTTTTGGATTTTCGGGAAAACAAAACGGATCATATTTGAATGCCGAGGGCCTTGCCCACCGTTGAGCCGCCACTGGGCGACAGACAACCGATGAGTTATTATTATTATTTTATTTTGCATCATCGTATTGTTATTGGGGCGCTACGTGGATGTGAATAAAGAAAAACACGTCTCCACTACAAAATATCTTTAATGCGTAAGACTATAAAAGAAAAGAACAAAAGAGCAAAGAAAGCACGTGGCCGATGCGTCTGTTCCGTAAAGCACTTCAGCTCGAGACTGAGGTAGTGCGTGCGTAGTTCGATGAAGAACGGGGGGCGCCACTGTGCCGTTCTACGGCGTGAACATCGAGAGAGGTCCTACAGGCCCGTAAATATTTTGATTACAGTAACTCTCTTTTACACTTACATTTTCATGAGAGTAATTAATTTTATTTATTGAAAATAAACTATATACATATATTGTAACGTTCCACCAATGTGATCATAATTAGCAACATGCATCCTATACATCGATCTTTTCTCCAAAATCCCGAATCAAAAAACACTTTTAATTCTGCCTAACAGAATTAGAGGTTAAATTTTGTCTTGGGGGCCCACAAATTTTTGGTTAAAACTTACCACATCTTGTAGTTTTTGACCTGAAAAGTTCGAAAATGCAAATTAAAAGGTCCGGAAACCAATAGTTTAAAAGATATAAGCTTATAAATATGTGTGTTTTTGGCGTACTTTGACAGGTCTGTACGACGCCATATTGCTTCTAACTGCTTCTACCCATTCTCTGATTGGTTCGCATGCATGACCATTCAATTCACGCATAACAAGTAGAAAAACCTAACTATCGTTCCTATGTTTGCGATCTAACTTATAATCGCGGTACTTACAAATTCACGAAGGGTTATGCATACGAACCAGTCAGAGAATGGATAGAAGCAGGTAGAAGCAATATGACACCGTACAGACCTGTCAAAGTCGCCGAAAACACACATATTTATAACCTTATATCTTTCAAACTATTGGTTTTCGGACCTTCTAGCTTGCATTTTCGAACTTTTCAGGTCAAAAACTACAAGATGTGATAAGTTTTGACCAAATATTTTTGGGCCCCTAATGCAAAGTTTAGCCGAATCAGAAGTTATAAGAACAAGTATTTTTTATAAAAATTCAATTAAAACTAGGATTAACCTCACTCACAAAGAAAAGCTTACTCACCACATTTAATTCCGATTCCTTATTCTTGTGAACTATTTATTAACTTATTAAATATTAAATTTTATCTTAAAACTATTTATTATTTTATTTTATTCTAAATGTAAAATATTAACTTACTATTTACAGGCTGTGAACAGCCATTTTAAAACATAGAATCAAAAGATCTATTTCCGATATAGATCACAAACTAATTCCCGATGATGGATATCTGCTGGACAAGTTTTAGTTACTAGCATATGGCGCGTCCTGGTGTATCTGAGGGAAACTAAAACAAGTCCAATAAGGACCAATAGATTCACCCGTCATGCGTACTATTGTTACGTCCGCGGACAGCGTCGTCACCCAACAACGAGGAATTACCATAGAGGTATAAGAATAGAGTAGGGGAGCTGTCGACTTTCGCATAAGTGAAAGTGTCTCTTAGATAAAAAGAGAAAGAAGATTTAGAAACATTCCTTCCTCTCTCTACTGGCGCATGCGCAGTAGGACTATAAACTTCCGACGTGAAAGCGTACAGTTTAGATTTTCTTATTGTTTCTTTCTTGTGCATACAGCTTGTTTGTTATTGATTTGAAGACTAATATATTCGCAGTAAGGATTGGGAAATAAGGATTTCTATATTTTATGAGAAGAGTGAAAAAATAATGTGACGAGTTTTTATATAGTCTGTGAAATTCTTGTGAGAAACATGACGTTAACTTGTGCAGTTTGCAAAAAACAGTCCACCCCTGATAGAGGTCGAAGTATTCATCAGTAAGTATTCCTCGATGATTTAACATATATTTAAAAAATCTAAATTGATGAATTGCTAACATTATACTGTCAAGTTGTTTACGTAAAAATCTTATTTATTGTATCTAGAAATTGAGGAGAATATATTTTTATGATTCTGCTAGAATACATTAATAAGCCGGAATGAAATTGAAGATCTTCAGATATTTGTGTTTTACTCATTTTGTAGGTTTCCTAATCAAAGTAATTTACGAAAGAAATGGATGGATCTTCTTGAATTAACATCTGTGAAAAAAACTTGGGGAGTCTGCAGTAATCATTCCTCTCCAACTTCATTTAATGAAAAAAATGGCTTCAACAATAAAAGAAGAAGACTATTGTCAAATGCAGTTCCAAATCAGCCTCCAAAGATATTGTCAGAAAGGCCATAGGCCGATAAGTATATCGAATCGGCCCCAGAAGAATATCAGGCTCATTATTTTTGGGGATGTTGGTACTAATAAGATACTTTGATCCTACAAGTTTCAGATCTCTATCTGTTACCGTTCCTGAATAAATCGAAAAATACTGAAAATCAGGAAAAATTATTTTTCTCAGTACCTTGTGAATCGATTGATTTGAATGCTGGATATATTTTGGGGGGTGGTGGTAGCTTCTAGGAAAAAAAATAAGAGCTATATCGGTCCATAAGATCTTTAAAAAAAACGAGTGTATTTTTTAAATTTCAATTATAAACCATGCTACAGTTATGGTAAAATTATGAAACAATTTTTTTTGAATTCCTCATTCAATTTGCTATGAAATATGTTTTTTTCGAATTTTTAAAAACGGTACGCCATGTTGAGAAAAAAAATCCGATTTTTTATACAAAAATCGATTTATTTTACGTTTTTACCCCTTAAATGACAAAAAACGGAGCTTATACGATTACTGTACCAGTATTAACAAAAAATAACATTAAAAAACCTCATATAAAAACAATCTTTCTTTATTTAATGACTTCAATATTGATACTTAATTATTAACTATTTAAAAATGTTTTAAATATATTAACCTGGAAATAATAATAGTCTTTTTTTGAACTCATGACTAGTCCTCGTCACTATCTTCATCAATCACAGTGGTAATATTATCTTTATTAAATAAAGTATTGAGTATTGCAGCTGGTCTAGGGATTTTAGCTAAATATCGTCCGTGTGCTAGGTAAAAAATTATTGCAGCAACGTGTGAACAACAGCCGATTGTCCTTAGTCCATTAGCACATTCACAGCAATATCTTGATATTCCACTCCATCCAATTGTATTTGGTTTATATTCAACAAAACATCTGTAAACTTTTCTTCCGATATGTCGAGATTGTACTTGAGCCTTCAATATATTGGTTTTATCTCTGACAAACTGAATAGTTAAATTATCTGATTCATCTATCATCTCTGCTAAATATGATATTGTTTGTTTATATTGATAGGAGCCCGTAAATAAAAGTTTCAAGTCTTTTTCGGTCATTTCGGGAAAATCCATCAAGTCACAGGATAGGACAGTCTCAAATGGAAGTTTTTTTCGCTGCCAACCATTTCTATCTACTTCATCAGCCAAAGTATTATCAGTATTATTTCGAGACTTTATCATTTCAACAATTTCATCTGAATACTCTACATCAGAAGTAAGACGTTTGTTATACTGATTGTGAAGAAATGATGCAATTCTGTAAAAACTACCGATTCTGGGTAACATTTTGTTGTCGAATTTTTGGTCAAGTAGATGATATTTTTGCTTTAGCATTCCATGTGTTGCTTCGACCACCCAACGAATTTTTGTGACATACCTTGACGCATTAGATTCAGTAGTTGTTAAGCGTTTTCGTTTACCTTTCAATGCGGGTATCAATACTTGATAACCTTCCTCTTCCAAGTGCGCCTGAACGTCACGAAACCCTCGATCAACAACAAAAACATCACCGGGTTCCAATAAATTGCAAATACCGTCAGAGGTATCGATAATGTCTTTCATTATCGTAGCGTCATTCATGTTAGCATGATATGGTCCTAACATATCTACTATGTATCCATTTGTCGTACAAATAGTAAATGGCTTACATAAGGGTACTTTCTTCTGCCCAGAGAAAGACTTTCTTTGATATGCGTTATTAGAACTCTTTTGATGACGAGCATATGTTCCATCGCAAATCAAGAAAAGCTTATCACTGAGATCTGCGTACAGACTTTTTATTAATGCTGATGAATTATTTTGAATTAGATCACTTCGGGACATAGATCGAAAACCAATGTAACGAGGCAATATATCTTTTTCAAATGATTGTATCACTTGTTCACAATATTTTGAGACCAACTGTTCATTGTCCAACTGTAAAATCGCTGATATCAACTTGTTTGAGTTACCAGTACGCAGCTTAAATAAAAATACAATGAGAGCTTGAATGACCGTACGAGCATCTGTATTCCTCATAGTTGTTAATAAATCTCGCAACTCGATTACGTTTTCGCGTCTTAATCCAGTAAATATATAAAGTTGTTCATCAGGTATTCGAAAATCATCCATTTTATCAATCAGTGTAGAGTCACATTCAACAGCCAAGCTTTCCATTATTTTTGTTAACTCTGACGATCTCAAAATACTCCAATTAGAATAAACTTTTAATAAATGCAAATTCTCAATATAAAAGCGGTTTTTTATGAGATGATCACTGCATCATCGATTTCCATTCGGTATGAAAATTCTTTTTTCAATAAAGCATTGCATACGAGCAGTTTGAGGAACAACTACTAGATTTTTATTTAAAACCGAACATACACAACAATATCTGTGAGTCGCAACAGTTCTATTTATTTGAACTTCAATACACTCTTCTGTATCATCACCACATCCAACATCTATATTAAATGATGGATCATCAGTGCTTGACTGAGACAAAGTCATCGATGATAAGTTCGATTCAGTTTTTTCTAACAATTCACCCGTATCTGAAGGTAATTCATCTCCCAAAGATGTTTGCTGTTTCTCGTCATCACGTTTCATTTTCTTATATTTCTTTCCACGGCAACACGAACACAAAACATCACCAACTACAATTGTACACTCAAAAATAGTTGAAAACTCGTCAGCATCTTCATCAGATTGTATATATTTAGGAGCACCCGGTATCTTTTTTATGAATTTTGAGCAAATGCAACACTTTCGATTATTAGTTTTCGATGTAGACATATTCACACTTAAATAATAATATAGCTGAATGAAATTATTTATTAAATACAGAGAAAAGTACGACCAATACTTGTTGGCAATGTCAACAATAAATAATTATGAGGTTATGGACAGATCTGATGGTTTTTCATCAAAACAAAAAACAGTGTTATCAAATTTGAAAAAACAGTGCCATCTTTTGGTTGCTGAATGAACTGATAGTTGCGCGGGAATGTTTAAATTTCCTAAAACGTAGTTAAATGATGTAAACAGTAGTACTGGACAATGATTTAATTATTATAGTGACATATAAAGTTTATAATAATGATTAAGTTCATTAAATAAAGAGAGATTGTTTTAATATGAGTTTTTTTAATGTTATTTTTTGTTAGCACTGGTACAGTAATCGTACATACCCCGTTTTTTGTCATTTAAGGGGTAAAAACATAAAATAAATCGGTTTTTGTATAAAAAATCGGATTTTTTTTTTCAACATGGCGTACCGTTTTTAAAAATTAGAAAAAAACATATTTCATCGCAAATTGAATGAGGAATTCAAAAAAAATAGTTTCATAACACTAAAGCTACCATGAGCGGGTCAAATGACCCGCTGTCCATTTGAAATACACGTGTTTTAAATGGCTAGGTGACGTCACGGTAGTTTTAGTGTTAATTTTACCATAACTGTAACATGGTTTAAAATTGAAATTTAAAAAATAATCTCGTTTTTTTTAAAGATCTTATGGACCGATATAGCTCTTATTTTTTTTCCTAGAAGCTACCACCACCCCCCAAAATATATCCAGCATTCAGATCAATCGATTCACAAGGTATTGAGAAAAATAATTTTTCCTGATTTTCAGTATTTTTCGATTTATTCAGGAACGGTAATAGATAGTGATCTGAAACTTGTAGGATCAAAGTATCTTATTAGTACCAACATCCCAAAAAAATAATGAGTCTGATATTCTTCTGGGGCCGATTCGATATACTTATGGGCCTATGGCCTTTCGAATAATATATTACCAAGCAAGTCTGATGTGTTATCCAAGATTTCGAATCCTGATTCAGAAGATGGCAAGCTGAAGAAATTATTGACAGAAATGCAGTTCATGAAGAACTGCAATTAAACTTCAGAATTTTCTTCGTTACTTACCAGTTCAGACTTGACAAACAAAGTTGATAATACCCAGAGGTTAGGGTGTTTTTTTTCAAATATTTTGAGCTAAAGAATATTATCATTGCTGCTATGATTATTACTGTGACGTGGTATTTGGGAAGGTCGGGCAACCTCCACCATGTGCACTTTAATATGCCGTTGGGCGCCAGCCAGGATCCACCTGGCCGTGCTGGGTGCTGAAAATCTACGAAAAGAAAACTTGGGGACCGGAAAAATAAATAAAAAAACTCCCGGAATCTAATATAATCCGGATCTTTATTTCCGGTCAAACCAAATAACGCCGAAGATCATCAAAACGAAATAACATAAAAAGAAATAATCGGAAAACGATTGATAACCCGGATCGCCGGTACAAATATTCTTTTACATAAGAAAAAGAAAATAGAGCTAATAACATTAATAGTAAAATTAATAGTCTAATACTAACGAGAAGACCGATCCCGGGAGAAATTTCGGATATCACCCGGCGTGTCTCAAAATGGCGGCCGGAACGCTACCGGCTCGCACGCTTCTCTCACCACGTATGCACTCTCTCTCTCTCTCTCTGTTGTCAAGTAAGTAGCGCTGACATCTTTTTTCTTACGATCCGTGTCTTTTGGCCTCTTACTGCTGCTATCTGCCTTCGGGCCTTCTCTGTTTCAGCCCAGTAGTTTGCGTAAGTGCATTTATCAACCTTACTGTATAAGCAAACCTGGACAACGCTTGTGCATGCCTTTTATCTGCACTTTTCTACTGCATCTGTCGGCCCTAACCTCATCGAAACGGTGTAGCCGGTTTTGGCGGCATAACGTCTACTTCTGCTTCTCTTGGACGTGCTCTCCCATTGGCTACAGCACCGCGATCAACTACCAATGGAGTCTGCGACCTGTGCGAGGTGTAAGACCCCAGCCGTTGAAGCCCGCATCGCTTGCCCGGAATGCGCGCGCGTTTTTCATCCCAGCTGTGCCGACATCTATCTTACGCGTTCTGGAACTCGGCAGTGCTGCCGCATGGCTCTCCCGCTGCTTCTGAAGAGATTTGGTAAAGTTTCCAAGGATCGCTCAGTGCCTCTGTCCTCTTCCACCTGTGATGTCTCGCGATCGCCGCCAATCAATGCTATACCACCTCTTTCTTCCACCACCTCTACGTCAACTGTGACTACCACCTCTACCGCTTCTTCTTCCCACTCGTCGGCTACCACTGCCACTTCGTTCTTATCTCGATCGCCGCTGTCGTCCATTCTGCCTCTCAGTATGCCATTGGATTCAAGTGCGAGTCTTTCACTTGGCCCCCCAACTGGCGACGCCCTGCTTGATAGAATCGATGCTCTCTGCAAATTAGTTTCTGCCTCTGAGACCCGAAACTCAACCGCTTTAAGCGAAATTAAGAGCTCCATTCTGGCCTCGGAAGCCCGGACAGCCGCTTCTATTGAAGTATTAAGGGGTGAGGTTTCTGCGCTGGGCTCCCTCGTTGGCCGTGTCGACGATCATGACAAACGGCTTACAGCTATCGAGTCGGGGATCGAGCGAATCAGTCACGATCTTGCTTCCCTTCAACGGGGACGGGATTCACCTGGCCGCACGACCGCCGACTCAAAGGCATCACGGGAACTTGTCCTATCGGGTCTCCCTATGAATATCCAGCAACCTGACGTAGCCGTTTCCAATTCTTTATTGAGGGACCTTCGGGCCGATTGCTGGATCCCGGACATTGTCGAAGTCCGGCGTATGGTTAGATCCGCGCGGCAACCACCCGCTACTGCTTAAACCACCTCGTGCCTTCTGCTGGTGACGCCTCCACTCTTCATTCACGTCCTTCTCATGAGCGTGTCTGTCTGGCGATCTTATTCAAGTCTGCCACGGCGAGGAACTCGGTGCTTGCACCTGATTGCCGTCACGGAAACCTGGCTCCACGATCGTGTCCCTGACGAGTTGGTGTCTCTCGAGGGCTTCACCCTGATTAGGAATGATAGGGTGGGCAAGATTGGTGGTGGTGTTGCTTGCTACATCCGGAGCAGCTTTAGGTCGCGCTTTCTAGCCTCTTCTCCCGGCCGCTTCTCTAAGGAGCCCGAGTATTTGATACTCGAAGTTTTGCCGGGCACTGGCTCTCCCATCCTAGTGGCCATTGTCTATCGCCGACCCAAGGCTGCTCTATTCGAATGCCTCCTGACGGATCTCCACAGATTTCATCATGCCTACGGCTCAATCCTTATCCTTGGAGATTTTAATTGTGACCTTAGTCGAACCTCATTTGAGTCATCTTCCCTTCTGCAGTTCGCCTCCGCCTTATCACTGCACATCGTACCTTCGGGGCCAACTCACCACACGCTCACCTCTGATTCGTGGCTCGATGCTGTCCTAGTAGATTCTCAAGATCGAGTGCTATGCTTCAGTAAGGCGGAGTCCCCCTTCATCGCCGGTCATGATATGATAACCTTCGTTTACGGCCTTTCGCGGGCCGAGTTCCTTCCGTTGTCTGTTCCCAAACGCTCTTATACTGGTTTCCAGCTAGAAAGCTTCCAGACAACGCCGGGATCTCTGCTCGCGAACTGCTTACCTCACCCTGACCGAGTTGAGGGGGGTGCTTCCTTTCTTGCTCGCTGCATAACCAACCCACTCGACCTCCATGCACCAATAAAGCCTCCATCTCCTGGCAAACTCCGCCCTGGTTGGCTCAAACCTGTCCTCTTGGAACGGATTAGGACAAAAAATCGTCCCTACAAGAAGGCTAAAAGATCTCGCTCCCCTGCTGTCTGGACGACTTACCGAACTTTTCGTGACTCACTGTCCCTAGATGTCAGGGCTGCTCGCTCCGACTTTCTTAGAGACCGGATCTCCTCGGCTCGTGGCTCTGAAGTCTGGGGAGTCCTATCTGCCGCCGGCCTGCTCGGTTCCTCCTTACCGTCCCCACAGCGTTTCTTCTCCCCAGATGATTTGAACCAGCACTTCGCGGCAGTGTCTAATTCTAGCCCGGGTTGCACCGACGCCCAGTTCTCTGCTATCCTCCGGACACCTACACCAGAACCAACTTTTCAACTTCAGCACGTTACCGCTCAAGATATCCTCGATATCTTGCGCTCCTCTCGTTCGAGGTCTGGTGCTAGGGGTCCGGATAGAATTTCTCGCAGAGACCTGGGTAGTTGCTTCCCAGTCGCTCTTGATTACATTGCTAACCTGTTCAATCATTCTATTGACGATGCCGTCTTTCCTTCGCAGTGGAATCTCTCACATGTCAGAGCGCTCAGTAAGACTAGGATCCCTCTCTCACCTTCCGACACGAGGCCCATAGCCAATCTTTGTGAGATATCCAAGCTCCTGGAAAGACTGATAGGTAGTCAACTTTCCTCCCACCTTGAGGCCCACAACCTGATTGACCCTCGACAATCAGGGTTCCGTCCTGGCCACAGTACCCAGTCTGCTCTCCTGCGAGTGGTGGATGATGTTCGACCGACGTGTCACTATCCTTCTCTTGTTCGATTTCTCTAAAGCATTCGACACCCTCCCCCACTCTGTCTTGTTGAGCAGGCTGAGGCAAATAGGCTGCTCCGACCACGTCTTGTCGTGGTTCAGAAGCTATCTTTCTGGACGGTTCCAAGCGGTCCTCGACGATTTCGGCAAGCCCTCAGCTTTCCAGCCTATTCACTCTGGTGTCCCGCAGGGTTCGGTCTTAGGGCCGCTCCTTTTCCAAATCTTTATTAACGATATTGGCTCCGTCCTTAAGCAATCCAGCCAGGTCTTGTTCGCCGATGATCTCCAAATTTACCTTTCTTGCCCAGTCAGTGATCTCCTTCCGGCCTTACAACTCGCCTCATCCGATGCTTCTGCTGTTGCCGACTGGGCTGCATCTAGCGGTCTTAAGTTGAACGTGGGCAAGACCAAGGCGATGATTCTGGGGAGCCAGCGCTACGTGAACGAGATATATGCTCGAGCCCTGTCTCCCGTCCTTGTGGTGATCCCGTCCCTTGGGTCACCGAGGCACGCAATTTAGGTGTCATTATCACACCTTCTCTCAGCTGGAGGAGCCAGGTGCTTGACATCTCGCGGCGTGTTTTCTCTACGCTCTACCGCCTCAAACACCGGCGCGCTGCGCTCCCCCCAAATATTCGCGCCCTCCTAATCAGAACCCTGGTCTTCCCCATTTTTGATTATTGCTGCCTTGTCTACGCCGGCCTAACTGGCATCCTGCAGCTTAAGCTCCAGCGTGTTTTTAACGCCTGCGTTAGGTTTATTTTCGATCTAAGGCGTGATGAACATATCACACCGTATCGCTTGGGCAGGCTTGAGTGGTTATCGCTTGAGAGCAGAAGACTCTACTTCCTAGGATCTGCGCTTTACCGTATATTGGACACAGGCAATCCACCCTATTTGAGTGAGAGGTTCGTGCCCCCAGATCCTAATGTCCGCCGAGCTGACAGGTTAGCTGCTACTCATCTCCCGTTTATTGTTCCTCCCCTCCGGACGGAATCACTCCGCAGCTCCTTCCAGGTCTCCACCACCCATTTCTGGCACTCCTTACCGAGAGCTCGAACAACTGCTCGATCGCGAAGGTGGTTCTGCCATGATCCCTTGAAGGCGCTACCTCAGCATTGAGCCAAATTTACCTTAATTTACTTTTATTTAATTTCGTTAATTTATTAACTGCTGTACTTAGCTATAGTCACAACTTTGTAATTTTTACTTGTACGCTTTATCCCCACTACTATTACCTATGTTTACAACTATTGCTTCTATTGTACTCTTCATCTCCGCTAATACTATGTACTTTATATTATAACTCCTGAACTACTGTTTAGGTTTATTACTAATGTTGCTAACATTCTATGTATTAAAAATTGCTGTACTCTTCTTGACCTCTAGATTTTCTAGGTCATAAATACAACTCTCTCTCTCTCTCTCTCTCTCTCTCTCTCTCTCTCTCTCTCTCTCTCTCTCTCTCTCTCTCTCTCTCTCTCTCTCTCTCTCTCTCTCTCTCTCTCTCTCTCTCTCTCTCTCTCTCTCTCTCTCTCTCTTTGACGAGGTAGACGTGTTTGACAGTTGCTCCACATTATAGTTAATTATTTAGTGGAATAAAGTGGTGTATTTGTGTAAAACGCGGGGCAATGTGATCGGCTGTGCATGGGGAACATTTTCATCTATTGAATGTCTTCGCAGCAGTAGGTGCAACGGAGATAACAGCGTATTTTTATGGTAAATTTTTTCGCTTTGGTGAGGACGGTGTGATCGGCCATTATCACTGCCACGGCGAAACGTAATTTGATACTCGCGGAACGATTAGGCAAGGACAGCGACGGTGTATTAACTCAGCTGGTATGTGCTGGTGTCATTGTCGTTAAATTACCAACAACAAAAATGGATGTTACAATGGAATACGATGAGTATAGATGCTCCGCTTGCAAAAAAGCAATTAAAAGTCAGGTAGTAAAATGCAAGATTTGTCCGAAACTTTTCTACCACCCGGGGTGTGTGAGTAAACATAAGATAGTGGATAGAAATCGTGAGCTAGTACAGTGCAAGGGTCCTTTTGATACATTTAATGCGGAAGAGGAAGAACCGAAGACAGTGAAGACTGCAGCATCTGGGAATAGAGATCGACTGATGTCAACTGGATCGACTGGAAGCTCCAGAGGCGTGAGTTCATCGGGAGTGGTTGATGCCAAAATAGACTGGTTGATAAAGACAGTAAAAGAAATTAAGGATGACATTGCATGCAAGAGTGAAGTAAAGAAGATGATCCAAGAGATAGTTTGTGCAGAAATGGTGGGTGTAAAGCAACAGATAGAAGAGTTGAAAAGAATGATACTAGGAGAAGGTACGAGCGCTACAAGGGTAACCTACAGTGAAGCAGTGAAAGAAAAGAGAAAAGAAAACGTGATTATTGTTAAGCCTAAAGTGCAACAGGAGAGCGAAGAAACGAAAAAAACAATAAAAGAGAAGGTGGATATTAAGGGTATGGCGGTGGGAATAACGAAGCTGAAGAAAGGCAGTAAAGGATCAGTGATCCTGGGATGTGAATCTGGTGAAGAAATTCAAACACTGAAGGCTGCAGTACAAGAGAAAATGGGCGAAGATCTTAGAGTTTCCGAGACAACGCAGCTGAAGCCGAAGATTAAAATAGTAAATGTGGATGAAGAGGAATTAAAGCTAACGGATGAGGAGCTTGTTGACACTATTAAGACGCAGAACGGGATAGAGGAATTCGTAGGCCGAGAAATGAAAATTGTGAAAAGGCTACTGAAGAGTAGAGATCAGGAACGTAAAGGTAGAGGAACCGCTGAGGGCTCATTAATACTAGAAGTAGATGAGGTATCTCACGATGAGATACTGAACAAAGGTAGGATCAGTGTGGGATGGAAAAAATGTCCGGTATACAACCACGTCAATGTAAATCGATGCTTTAAATGCTGGGGCTATTATCATATATCGAAGAATTGTACACGAGAAGAAACATGCTATAAATGTGCAGGAAATCATAATGCAAGGGAATGTACATCAAACAGGAGTAAATGTGTAAACTGTACATTTAAAAATCAGACGTATAATCTAAAAATCAATGTAGAACACAGTGCAATAGATCGGGAATGTCCTACTTATAAAAGAGCGATGCATGAAGAAAAAAAAGAGTGGGATGGATAGAGTAGCAACCACAGAAGGAAGAGAAGATATGGTATACAAATGCCCAAAGTCTGTTAGCACACAACGATGAAATACGACACCAGGTGGTTGACAGAATGAATCCTGCAATTATAGCGTTATCGGAGACGCGAGTGACTCATGATATTGAAGACAGTGAAGTGTATATGCCTGGTTATAGTGTAATCAGATGTGATGCAGAAAATAGAAGAACGGGAGGGGTTACAGTATATGTCAGAGACGGTATTAAATACGAACTAATAATGATGAACAAATTGGAACCAAACTACTGGAGTGTTGCAATAAAGGTTAATGACAAAATATATAAGGGAGTGTTAATAGTCGTGTACCACTCACCGAGTGCACCGGACGCGGAATTTATAAGATACATAGAGGATGTAACTGAGGAACTAACGATAAATGAGGATTGTTTAATAATAGGAGATTTTAATATAGATGTCAAGGGAAACTCTTTCTATAAGCAGCAATTATTATCAGGAATGGTAAGCTTAGGGATGAAACAGTTTGTAAATGAGCCAACAAGAATAACGCAGGATAGCCGAACAATTATAGATCTGGTATTTGCAAATAAGAACGTAGAATTACAGGTGGAACACGAACCAAAAATAGCAGACCATGCGTGGATAAAAGTGCAAATAGGAACGAGCAATATAGAGAGGAAAAAGAGAGGATATAAATCTAGGAACTATAGTAAAATTGATGAAAAAGAGTTTACATCAGTGTTGAAAAATTTTGTGCGTCAATGGACAGACGGAGATATAAACTGGAAGGCAAAGATACTTGTAGATAGTATAACAGGCACCTTAGACATAGTAGCACCAAAAAGGGTAGTTAATATTCCAAGCATATGGGAAGGGAAAAAATGGTACTCTGAGGAGATAAGAAAGGCAGCAAACAAAAGGGATAACGCATACAGACAAGCAATTTATGAAGGATCGGATAGTAATTGGGAACAGTTTAAGGCAGAAAGGAATACAGTGGTAAAATTGATAAAGATAAAAAAGAAAGAATATTATGAAGATAGGATAGATGGCAATAAGAATGACCCTACTAAAATGTGGAAAACCCTAAAGGAACTGATTAGAGGTGAACCAGTGAGAACAAGAGAAACTGGAAATATCAATTTTGAAATATTGGATGAAGAGACGCAGGGAAATATGGCTGATAAGTTTAATGTGTTCTACGTGGAAAGTATTAATAAAATAGTAAACTCAATAAAAGAAGATGTATCTAGGAGTCCAGGTAAAAGAAGAATTCTGATTGGCGGTGGTGTGGAAAATGAAAGAAGCATAGAAAATTTTGAAAATGTCGAAGTAGGGGAACTCGAGAAAATAGTTAAAGGACTACCGAAGAAGAAAGGTACAGAAGAAGGTATAACAAGTGAAATTTTAAAGATGGCGTTCAGTGAAATTAAACAGGAGTTTACTGACGTCATCAATGAATCCCTGGAAGAAGGACGATGCCCAGATAGTTGGAAAACATCTACAATTATTCCGATCCCAAAGATAGAGAAAGCAAAAAATGCAAAGGATTTCAGGCCAATTAATAAGTTACCACTGTATGAGATGTTGCTAGAGTTAGTAGTAAAGAGTCAAATAGAAAAATATCTTGAAGCTAATGAGATTATAACAGAGCATCAATCAGGCTTTAGAAAACAATATTCGTGCGAAACGGCGATCCAAACCGTGATTGATGAATGGAAATTAAACATAAGCGAAGGGAAAATTGTTGGAGTAATCTTTATGGACTTAAAACGAGCATTTGAGACTGTGGATAGGGAACTGTTAATAGAAAAAATGTTACGGTATGGAATTAGAGGTAAAGTATTAGAATGGTTTAGATCGTACTTAAACGAAAGGATGCAAAAAGTGTTGTTCAATGAAGAATTTTCGGAAACTATTACAACGAAATACGGAGTGCCTCAAGGATCAGTATTAGGGCCTCTGCTGTTTATTATATATATAAACGATATAGTCAACATATGTCCGGAAGACTGTAGTATAAAAATGTTTGCTGATGATACATTAATATATGTGAACGGTGATAGCAGTGCTGAAGTAGAAAGAAAGATGAACGATGCATTAAACGTAGTGGAGGGATGGATGATAAGAAACAAACTGGTAATGAATGCAGAAAAGACTAAATTCATGATTGTGAGGAGTGTTAGAAAAGAAGTGAGAGGGAATATTATATTGAAATGTATGGATGGGACTGAACTTGAGCGAGTAGAGGTAATGAAATACTTAGGTGTGATAATAGATGATAAACTGAGATTCAAAAACCATTGTGAGTATATAGTGAAAAAGGTTGGAAAAAAAACGAGTTTTTTGAACAGGATAGGGCAGTATATATCAGCATATACTAGATGTATCATATATAAGGCAATAATAGCACCTCATTTCGAGTATTGTGCAACACTACTTGTAGGTATGGGTGAAACAGAGTTGAGTAAACTGCAGATAGTGCAGAACAGAGCGATGCGAGTCATATTGCAATGCAGCAGGTATACAAAGGTAGACGATATGCTACAAGCCGTCCGATTTATGAGTGTAAGACAGAGACTGTATTATAACGTGGGTATATTTATTTTAAAGGCCATTAAGAAGCTGCTACCGAAAGAATTATCCAGTAAGTTTGAAATTGTACAATTAAGAACAGGTCGGGTAACACGGCAAGCGGAGAACATAACGATACAGTTTAGAAAGACAAGAAGCGCGCAAAAGAGCATGTTTTATGAGGGAGTGAAAATGTATAATGCGTTACCTACAGAGGTCAAAGGCTGTGAAAGATTAGTCCAATTCAAGAGTATGTTGAAAGCATTTGTTGTGAGTGAAATCAAATGAGTACAATGTAGATGTAAGATCCATATGTAACAACAAACAGCTGAGAAAGCTAATAAACATCAATCAATCAATCAATCAATCTCTCCATCCTTTATAGACTCAAACATCGAAGAGCTGCCCTGACTGAGGACGTTCGTGCTCTACTGGTCAGGGCGTTGATTTTTCCTGTCTTCGATTACTGCTGTCTTGTCTATGCAGATCTCTCGGGCACCTTGAAGCTAAAACTTCAACGCGTCCTCAATGCATGCATTAGATTTATATTTGATTTTCGGCGAGATGAGCATATAACACCATATCGGGTACAAAGACTTGGGTGGCTTTCTCTCGAAAACCGGAGGCGTTATTTTATGGGCTCCCTACTCTATCAAATCATCTCCTCTGGTATTCCTCCCTACCTGCATGATAGATTTGTTCCACCGAATGATATGGTTCATAGGTCAGCCAGGTTAATCGCCTCCCAACTGCCTTTTACCCTTCCATCTTTCAGGACTGAAGCCCTTCGCCATTCTTTCTTTATATCTGCCAACTATTTTTGGCATTCTCTTCCAGTAGAGGTTCGAGTTTCTCCCTCTCTTCCTTCTTTCAAAACACGACTTTTTACCTACTTGCATGAGTGTGAAGTGGATGAACTTGCGCGATCAGAGGTGCTTTAAGCTTTTACAAACACCTATTCCACAATTACTCACTTAATACGTACATCATATTTTTGATTTTCACTTACTCACCTGCACTAAGTACACACACACTTAAAAATTGTAAAACTTTTTGAAACTAATTTTCTACTTCACTCTATCTTTCTACCAACTTAATTACGTTTTATTTATTACTATTATAAGCATGTTTCTACGTTGTAATTCAAATCTTTTTTGACCTACAGTTTTCCTAGGTCATAAATAAATCTATCTATCTATCTCTCTCTCACACACACGCAAAACGGGAGGAACTCCCGGAGAGGCCGAGAAGTTCCCCTGGGCAACCGTTTCCGGCCCGGACGCCCGGAACCGGAACTTAATACTAAAAGAAAAAGAAAAGGACAAAATCGAAAGGGCGCTCCCTTTCTCCCATGGAACTCTACCGGCCACGTGCCGGGCAAACAAAATCAAAGAAAGAAACTAAGATAATTCCAACGAAAAGCTTCTTAGAAGCCTCGCCCACGAACCTTATCTTTATTAATCAGAAAAATAGTGCTAGACGTGGCTCGCTCTCCTCCTCTATTGGCGGCGGTGTCTCCCGTAGCCTTCCCAACGATAACAAATATGGCGGCGGTACGAGCTGTCGCGTTGCGTCCTTCCTTGGTGCCGCCGAACACGAGAATGATCTCCGTGGTTCGGCGTTGGAGAGGGGGAAGTCGATCGTCGAGGCGCTGGTTCCTTCGCCGGCCCGTACGGTGCTGCCCGCCGAACTACCGGCTTCTTCCGGATAAGGCGGGACGGTTTGAAGCCGTTTCCCGGATTCCGTTTTTCCCGGGCGTTGTCTCTTCCGGGAAGTCCGGGTCCCGATGTGGAAGACTCCTCGCTCTGGAGTCGGGGCAGCGCCGGTGGTTGTTCTCCGGTCCTGGCGGGTGCGGGGAGAGTATCACCTTCCTCGCGACGGCCGGGACTTGAATTGCCTCCTGGTTCTCGTGCAACAAGATGGCCGCTGGTGTTCCAGGCCTCGATTCCCCCGTTGCTCCTTCGGTCGATTTACGATCGATACTTAACGAAAGCATGGAAAAGAGAACGAGCGGTGAAAGGTGACAGAACTAGGTTAGGTTTGTTGCCCAGGGGATACGGCGGTGCCTTACCGGTTAACCGGGATTCGAGTTCCTCGATTCCCGCGTTCGACGCCCTTACCAGGTAGGACGCTTCGTTACATTTGTTGATGGGGTTCGAAAAACCCCCATCACATTACATATGTTTTATCTGGATTTTCATTCATAGGGAATGTGATGCAGAAAACTGCAATCTCATATTAAGCAAAGAAACTAATTCTTCAGAATCTTCTCCGCTACTTGCTAGCTCAGATTCAAAGAGGTAATTTTTGCATGAGAGTTAATAAAAATTAGAATGTATTCATAGTCGTGAATGAAATATTTCAATATTGTGAAATTCATTTGTTAGTTATAGTGTCATGAGAAAGATATTACAGTTTTTGTATAAGGCTAGCAATGAGATGGCAGCTAAAAGAAGAATTGTACATAATGGAATAATCAAGTAAATGCATTCGAATCCATACTAGAAAATGTGAATACAAATCAGTATGTACTGTAGTTGTTCTACACTGTGTATATGAAGGTTACTGAATAAAAATTTGTAACAAATTATTTATAGACATACACTGACCAAGTTACATTTATTTTCAAAACTCATTAGAGCATTCGCCATTGGCTCATGCTACAATACCTCGTTTCTTAAATAAAGTCTTCCTGTACCCGTGTCGAAAGGTACGATTATTTATATGCTTGTCCCGTGACTACTATCGGTAGAGCAATAATAATTAACATATTTTCAGATATTATTTCTTCCGTAAAATATTATTGTTTAGTCGCACAACATTTTTAATGAAAGATTAAGGAATGTTAATATCGTATGTACTGTGACAGCGTTATTACACAACCAAGCCAGTTGATCGGCCAAGAAAATTTCTTCCTGAGGATTATAGATGCTTTCCCGGAAACAAGCCGATTTAAATGCCGCGACTTTAAAGCAAATCTACGTCAATCGCCGAACTTCGAGATCGCCTTACTAATCCTTTATTATTGCTAGAATAGTTCTCTACTCTCGGCCCCATAAACAAAATCCGGAAATACATAAATTCCCCAAGGAGGGTTGTCCACTGCAAGCAATGCCTCCCAATCTCAAAGGGTTCCGGCTGCTCCGTGAGAGGGGATGAATTTAGTGGATTCGAAGGGACGACCAATAATTAGGAAACAATTATTACATAAAATTGTCACGTCCGCGACGGAAGTATCGAATATTCGATACTTCCATCCGAGTATCCTGTCACGTTGATCGTCAACGAGACGGATCTTTTAGGCGTCAGCACTCAGTGTTGCTAAGGGGCCCTTATCGCTGGTGCCAGCACTTTTAGACGGGCCTCCTTATCACCCTGAGTTCCGCCGTCGGGCCACTCTCGCTTTGACACTCTCCGCGCACGCTACGACTTGACCCACGTTACAAAATAACAAAAAAAAGAATACTATATTTTATCGAATTTGACCGTACATAGTTCACGCGTTAGTCGGACCTCGCGACTTGTCAATTTCTTATCGAATAATCTTACGTATATCGCCTACTCTTAAATTTCCATGCGACAACTAAAGTTCACGCCCGCGCGAGTACTCGTAATTTGAACAGTTTCTGCATCGCGCAGACGATCGCTTTTCACTCAATACGAACAATATACAGTGACTAACGAAAGTATTTGAACACTTGTATAACATACTTATTATAATTAATAAAGATTTTCATGATAAGTGTTCAAATACTTTCGTGAGTCACTGTACATCCAAACGCAAAAAAAAGTTTCTAGTATCAAGAGACACGGTAGTGTCTCGAGACAAGTTCATGTATGAATTGGGCTCGAGCGCTAACGTGTATCTATTCTCGAAGCAACTAGCTGCGGGCACATGAAAAATAGCCGAAGCATGCTGTATATATACACGACAAATATATTCAAAGGCTGTCTGTCGCTTCCTATACACGGTAACTGTATATACATACACGACAAATACATTCAAAGGCTGTCGCTTCCTATACACGGTAACTGTGTATACATACACGGCTGGAATGTCTTCACACACTGACAGGCAGTTTGCAACACGCAGTGGCATTGAGATATGTGTTTCGTCCGCAGTACATTTAAGAAACACATTCACATGTATAGACACTAATTTAAATTTGACAATCGTTATACAACACCATATTTCACATTAATCCTTCATTTTCAGAAAACCCTTACAGTACACCGAAATATGATAATTTAGGAAATGTGTAGAAATTATTCAAGGGAAATACGTTTTACAACTTAAGTACTACCAAATGTTTTACTCCTCAGTTCTATTTATCACTTGCATTACCATCTTTTATAATCGTTGTCCTTCTCCTTACTAATAAACTTTTACAACTAGTCCGAAAGGAAAAGGATTACATCGGCCTTCCACATGTTTGCCATATTTCAGAATACTGCATATCCAGGTATACCAATAAAATCGTAACCTCTAATACTAGCATCAGTTCTACCCCTACTTCCAGTTTGATGTTATTATTTAACGTTAGGATAGAAGTAACCAGGAAAATAATTTTTGTACGACCGAACAGAACAAGATTAGACTCGAAACACACAATATATACACTTTGAAACATAAACCTTGTAATTATTTGTTAAAATATATCTTTGTTTTATTTTAAATCATCGTGTTTTTAATTTACATAATTAGCGCCTCGAGATTAATTTCTCGTGTGCGCGTTCCATCTAACGACGGAACAATATGAGTTGTGTTTTGTTTTCACGAACATCCAAAAGACAAAAAATTTATTTTACCGGCGCACGTTATGTATTGGTTTTTTTATATTATATCCAGATATAAAGTCGGTAATAGTAATAATATGACGAAAAAAAATAAAATAAAATAATAATAATAACAATAATAATACGATGACGCCAATTAAAATAATAATAGTAACTCATCGGCTGTCTGTTGCCCAGTGGCGGCTCAACGGTGGGCTAGGCCCTAGGCATTCAAATATGGTCTGTTTTGTTTTCCCGAATATCCAAAAGACGAAAAATATACCTTGCCGACTTTAACCGACCTTGCCGAATTTAACTTGACCGGCCCCGAACAATCCAGATATTTGAGTATGATGTATAATTATTCATATTATTATTATATAATCTGATCTTTACTAATTCATAATTTGGTAAAAATAAATTAAATTGTAAGATATTTATTGGTTATCGTTTGGGTTCAGGGCCCGACAAGTTTAATACCGGTTCTAATCACGTAAACAGAAAAAATTCTTTCCATTTTGTAATTACTTCGTATTGACATAATGGAAAAAACGAGCTTGTCTAATGTTATCGGATTTCATAACTTTTGTACAGAGATCCCTTTTCATACATGAACTTGTCTCGACTTTTTTGCACCAGAGGTGTTTTTTAGGGGGATCAGGTATTCCCGATTAATCCCAATTTAAGGTACTTATTATTGTGAGACCGGGCCCCCCTGAGGGAACTTGGTCGTGCGATCTCACCCTTAATGGGCATACGCTACGATTCTTCTCGTCTCCACTTCCCAGCCCCACCACGCCGTGAGAACGGACCGGGGAAAACCCAGCAGCGCCCGCGGGTAAGACGTCGCGGGGTGAGCGGTTTAGGTACCGGGTGCCTCCGACTCCCCGACGAGAGTCGGACCCACCCGGCAGACACGGGGAACCACGGGAAGGCCCGCTCACTGTGCTCCGCTCGAGCACACGCCCTGTACTAGAGTTAGAGTTAGAGTTATTTATTTAACGCTCTGGGACTGGTCCCCTAAAGCGCGAAAAATAGAAATTACAATACAGAAAATACAATTAAGCTTATAGTAACAGTGTGATAGATTCCTCTAAGTGATATAATATAATATAATATAATATATAAATAAATAAAATAACGATAACATAAAAATAACAAACTAGATTAATAAGATAGAACATCGTGAAAGGCACAGTTGGAGGCAGTTTGCAAGGGTTCATTTGTGATTCCTCGCAGAGATTATGTATTCAAGAAAACATTTTTTGAATGCCGGAAAAGATGTCTCACTACGGACTCTGTCTGGAAGAAAGTTCCAAAGTTTGCAAGCAGAGCTAATGAACGAGTTCTTGTAGATCTCAGTCAGAGACTTAGGTATTCTCAGTGTTGAAGGATCATATCTGCTGTTCCTGTCAGTAACCTGATTGCGATAAGTGAACTTATCATACATGTATGTAGGACACTTATTACTCAGGATGGAGTATGTTAAATTGCCAAGAAAGAATAGGCGCCTTTCTTCAATTCTGAGCCAGCCTAGTTCAGTTAAGTATGGCGTTATGTGTTCATCTCTGCGAAGGTCAAAAATGAATCTGATGCAGCTGTTCATTACTCTTTCGAGCATCTTGTTGTCCTTGTTTGTAGTCCCAAACAACGCCACGCAGCAATAATCCAGGTGTGGGAAGATTAACGTCGTAATCAGCCGAGTGCAGAGCTTCAGAGGTAGTAGGTGCTTTGATATCTTCAGTTGGTGTAGAATTCCAAATGCTTTTTTGGAAACGCTTCTAATCTGAGCTTCCCATGACAAATTTCTGGTGACTGTTACACCAAGATGCAGACACTCGTTGGTGAACGGAATTTCAACTCCATTGACGACCACTTTGGGTATGATTGAGAAGTCGATGGAGTTAAGTCTTCTACTCGTGCCGGCAATCATAACCTTGGTTTTTTGATGGCTAAGAACAAGGCCGATTTCCGAGCTCCAGCTGCAGATGGCGTTGATGTCTTCACGTAGTTGGTTCATCGCATCTCCCAGGTTAGCAGGTTCCGTGCTCAGGTAAATCTGAAGGTCGTCCGCGTAGAAATTGTATTTACAATATTTCACTTGACGGCTGATCACTGAAACATATAAACAGAAAAGGAGGGGACCAAGCACCGATCCCTGAGGAACTCCTGATAGGAGGGCTTTCCAAGATGATGAAGAACCGTCTGCATCTTTGACAGCCTGAGATCACCCGGTTAGGTAGGAGCAGAACCATTTCAAGGCTGAGTTAGAAAAATTGAGTTTCCTCAATACCTGAATGAGGATGCAATGATCAACTCTATCAAAAGCCTTAGAAAAATCGAAGAAGACTAACACCGTTACCTTCTGGTGATCTGTAGCAAGCTTAATATCATCCAGAATTCTGATTAGGGCAGTTTGAGTGCTGTGGTACCTTCTGTAAGCTGACTGGAAAGGGTCTTGCAGACCTTTATCATCAAGAAATTCAGTAACCTGACTAGCTACAAGTTTCTCTAATATTTTAGAGAGTGAGCAGAGGATCGAAATTGGTCTGTAGTCACTACAGGAGGTTGGACACTTCGTTTTGGGAATAGGACAAATCAATGCCGATTTCCAAAGAGTGGGAAATACTCCGTTGATGAGCGAGAAAGAAAGCAGATGTTGATGAAATATATTTAGTGAAGGAAGAGCCCTTCTTATTTCAGATATACTCAGCCCATCAACCCCAGAGGCATTGAATTTGAAGGACTTTATGGCAGTTAGAATGTCCTTTAACGAAGGC
Organism: Gasteruption jaculator; assembly: GCA_949825005.1. Classification (NCBI taxonomy): domain Eukaryota; kingdom Metazoa; phylum Arthropoda; class Insecta; order Hymenoptera; family Gasteruptiidae; genus Gasteruption; species Gasteruption jaculator. The sequence continues at coordinate 3,072,193 of OX463772.1, read as the reverse complement.
TCACGAAAGAAGAATTTATCATCACTGTACCCAGTGTCTCCGATATATATCCATTCATCCTGAGGACGGCTGATTTGTCCCACTGATGAAAAATGGTTGACCAAGGATACTATTGGGACAGCAAGTTTGCTATGAGTGGCTTTATTTCTAATTAAATGTAGCTTCCTTAGCTCCGTATAAACCTCTTTAGAATTATTGAGATTAGCAAATACCTTAAGGTAGTATTGCTGTCTAGCTGTATGTATTAGTGATTTTGTTTCATTTCTGAGAATTTTGTACAAGTTAAACAGGTATGTAGTCTTAAATTTGCGCCAGTATCGGTGGATCCTGTTTCTTTCCCGAATCTTGTTCTTGAGGTACTGTGTAATCCAAGGAGCGGGTTTTCTTTTGGATACAATTGTATGATACGGGGCATGAGAATCAAGACAACTATGCAGGTGTTCATTGAGTATCTCTACTTTAACATTAATGTCAGTGGTGGCAAAAAAACAGTCCCAGTCCAGGTTCATCAGATCAACTTGGAAGTCAGTGATGGAAAAACCTCTAAAATCACGGCAGGTGTAGTTCCTCTCTTGATGCTTCTCTACTAAGAATTTGTACTCTACAAAAATGGGATCATGTGAGGACAGAGACACAGCCTGCTGTCCCCATTCACTGAGTTTGTCTGCCGAGTCTACTAGGCAATGATCAATCCACGTACTCGAGTTCCTGAGATTCTGGGTGGGTTCGAAGGAAACTATGTGTAGGTTCGATGCTTCTGCAAAATTTCTCAGATGTCTAGCATCCAGAGAAGATTGGCATAGATTCATGTTGAAATCACCCAATACAATAAGACTCGAGTACGAGGAAAAAAGGTCCAGCAAGCAGTCCTCAAATTCATGTAGAAATCCTAGTCGAGGAGGTCTGTAAACTGTGGCGAAGAGGAGTTTACTCGAATCTGATGCGGAAATTTCTGCAATTATGTATTCTGGTTTATGACAGTATAATCCACCAGAATTGGCCAGGATTTTGGCTTTGATGGAGTTCTGAAGATAAAAACCTACACCACCTCCATTTCTGCCTACTCTGTCACAGCGAAACAGACAGTATCCCGTTAGACTAACAAAGTCATCGCTAATAGCATCTGTGAGCCATGTTTCAGACATACAGATGACATGGTAACCTGAATTCGTGAAAAGAAGCCTGAAATCCTCAATGTGTCCGATAAGTGATTGACAGTTCACATGACAGACACGGAGATTTTCGAGTGATGACGAAGACATCATCCGTAATTAGTTATTCTCATCTTTTCAGTAATCCTTTTTAAAGAAGAGGACACTTCTCTCCATCAAAAGCGGAATGGGACACATCTGACAATTTGGAAATTTTGCAATTGTAGCAAGATTGGATTCTCTCTACATTGTTGCAATCCTTCCTTTCATGGTCACCAGAGCAGTGGCCACAGTGAGGGGTAGACCTGCAGTTTGATGCTATATGTCCAAAATTGAGACATTTGAAGCATTGGGTCACCTTAGTGTGGTCCAGAAAAGTACATGAAGTAAATCTCAAATAAATTCGTTCATCATTTTTAAGACCAAGGCGAACTTCTGGAGGGACTTCAATTACGCATCTAGTAGTAGTACGATTTGGTTTCGGTGGAAAGACATAGATAATTATAATGTCAGGATTGTTGATTCCATTTAACTAGTGTAAAGAATACTGGCTTTCCCTAAACCACTCGGGAACGCGGCTGCCCCGCGATGATTGCGAGACCGCGCCCCCATAGCCGAGGTCTCCGACAACCCGCGGCCAAGTGGTTCCAGAGTCTACGACGACGATGTGTCTGGTTGTTCCCAGAATCCCTTTAGATAAAGGGACTCACGGCAAAAGTCGACCAAGATGGAGAAGGCATTCGAGTTTGACACGAAGTATTGCGCCGCACCCGGCCAGCCTCACTCACCGACTGGAACCAGATCCCGGAGGGCGACCCTCTGGGGTTCGAACTCCGGACACTCTAGGAGGAAGTGACCCACCGTGTCGGCCGGCGCGCGACACCCGCAGGACCCACCTTCCACTATTCCCATCGACGCTAGGCGTGCCCGGAAATGTCCGTGTCCAGTGAGTACCTGAGTAGCGTAGAAGTCAGGCCTGACCCACCGGGCCTCCAACCTTCCCCGAACGTCCGGAAAGAAGACGGAAGTTTTTTGAAATTACGACCCCCCCCCCCCCTATCTCGGCGTCCTCACCCTTTCGAATGGTATACCGCGCCCTATGTTTCCTGAAAAGAATGTCGACGGGTAGAGCACCCGCGACTACACATAATGAATCGAATGATGCCGTCTTGTACCTGCGCGTGACGGCCAATAAACAGCGACGTTGGATGGCCCGAAGAGCCCTCAGGTCGGGCTCCTTGCACAGGTCGATCCACCCGGAGGCGGCGTATGTCACCGTCAGGCCGAACACGCCCCGGTAGATCGTGGAGAGCGACCCGAGTCAGAGGCCCCAGCTTGCCCTCGCTAGGTACCGCAACCTTCCGAAGAGCTTTCTGAGCTTGATTAGGGGGTGGTTGATATGGGATCGGACACCTATACCGCTATCAAAGTGGACACCGAGATATCTAACGCTCTTCTTGAATTTAATGTTTTTGTTTCCTAACTTTAAGATCGGGTACCGACCCGCAAAGTTCAATCGCGTAGCCGTCGTGTCCTTTCGTTTCCTATCCAGACGCCTCCCTCCGCGCCTACCTATCGGGGATCTACGGATGCAACCATTTTTGAGCACGAGTGCTTCGGTCTTGGTTTCGGACACCCGGAGCTTCGCGAGTTTGCACCAGTCAACAATGGCATCGATTACTCGTTGACCGGCGACCTCTATTTCCCTTCTGGTGTCGCCGCACACCAGCACCAAAAGGTCATCCGCATAGACCACAAAGTTCGACCCCACTAGGCCCTGAAGCAGGCCCAGGAGGCCGTCAAATATGACGTTCCAGCAGGCGGGGCCAAGGACAGAATCTTGGGGGCATACCCTGGATGGCTGCTTGGAAACGTCGCATCCACCAACCGAGGTCGCGACCCGCCGACCGTCGAAGTAGCTCTGAAGCACCTCGAAAACATTCATTGGGCAATCGCGTCTCTTCAACGAATCGAGGACAAGTGGCCACCAAACATTATCGAAGGCGCCCGAGATGTCGAACAGGAGAGCGACGTCGTATCTCTTCTCGCAGGAAGAGACGTGCCGACGCAGCTCCACGATCACGGCCTCGGTCGACCTTTCCGGCGTGAAGCCGAACTGCCGACCGGAGACCATCCCAGGAGCCAGCGACGTCTCCGAAAGACGTCGAAGGAGAAGTTTCTCGAAGAGTTTCCCTACGACGGAGAGGAGGCAAATGAGTCTATATGACTTGGGGTCGGTGACGTCCTTGTCCCCGCCCTTCAGAAGGACCCGGAGAGAGCCCATCTTCCAGATCGAGGGAAAGACGCCCCATTGGAGGCAACCGTTCAGAAGTCGCAGGAGCTGACCGGGGATTATTTTACACACCGATTTAAGGACACAGACCTCGATGAGGTCTGGGCCCGGCGCTTTATTGTTTTTGAAAGTTTTTACGGCAGCGACCATCTCCCTCACCGTGAAAGGCTCCGAGTCGGCCGTGCCGGGTGCGATGCGTACACCTTCCCTAATTTCACGCTGCTGAGGCGTGTCCTCTGTCTCCCGGTCGTCGGGGATGTGCACATCCAGTAGATGTCTAGCGGTCTCCTTCACGGTTTTCGTGGAGAATTCGCCACGTCGCAGGGTGCTCAGAACCCTCTCCACCCGGAGCTTGGAGGCCTGTTGTTTATAAACATAACCCCAGGGCTCCGAGTTTCCCAGCTCCGTGACGAACTTACGCCAGCTTGCGATCTTGGCCCTCCTCACCTCTTTGCGGTATTTACGCAAACAGAAGCGATACTCCCGCATTTTAGCGAGGCGAGTGGGACAATCACGCTCCCTCTGAATGGCACGCCTTAGTAGGTACGAGGCCTTCTTGCACCTCGTAAGCTCCTTCGTCCACCACGGGTTGGACTTTATAAAAACACGTTTTCTGGGCATCGACGCTGTACAGGCGCCGGTGAGGACGCCCGTAAGGGTCTTTGCCATTTCTTCGACGTCCTCCACCGACTGCAGGTCGAAAGCTTTGAGCCTCGATCGTGAGAGATCTACCAGGCGCTCGGCGAACAGCTCCCAGTCGGCACGACGAGAATCGAACCTTCCGGGATCAGCCGCGTCGCCATCCGGCCTGGCTTTCGGCACTCTTAGTGTGATGTTGATGGAGTTGTGATCGCTGGTGGTCCAATCCGCCCTGACCCTCCAGTCACCGATGAGCTGGTGCAACGAGAGGGACGCCAGGGTCACGTCGATGTATAACGAGCCCACGGTCGTCCAATAGGTCGGCTGTTGACCAGCGTCGTTAACTATGCTCATACCGAAAACGTTGATGAGGTCTTCGAATTTCTGACCTCTGCTGTCGGTCGTCTGGCCACCCCAGAGCGAAGAACGAGCATTCGAATCAAAACCTATAAGGAGTCTCTTCTCCCTCAGTGAACGAAACACTACTTCGAGGTGCCTGAGGTGCTCTTCGATTCCGTCGCTGTATCGAAAGTAACACGAGACAGCGTAGAACGAGGAGCCAGGAGCCTGCACTTCCGCACAACCACAGTACGGGGTGCTTAGCTGCGAGACAAAAAGCATCTGGAAGTCAGGATTACAGACGCCTACTGCCGCCCAGGGACGTTCTGAGCGCACAGCAGCCACCCTGATTCCAGTACCTAAACCAACGAAGGTGTGGCTCGCGTCCTGCCTCCTGACGTATGTTTCCTGCAAGAGCAGTACGTCAAGACGCTTCTCGCGAAGGAGCTGACACACCTCACCGGAAACCCTGGCAGAATTCTTCATATTCAGCTGCAGGACCCTAATTCCCGTGGACGCGAATCGGCGAGATGCCGGGACCGTTCCCGGCCGCGGTGGCGTGATTCTAATATTATTCAAAGGGGTTGGGGATCGCGGACTACTGTTTCGCGGACTAACGTTACCTACTTCTGTGCATGCCGGCTGCACTTTTCCCTGATTTGGCCCAACCGGAATGGGCTTCCTATCATACCTATTAATAGCTACTCGAACAGCACGTAGGCTGTCACCTGGGGAGGAACAAACCGCTGCCGACCTAGGCTTAGCTCGGCGAGGATTCCGCGAGGAGGCGTTAGCCACCACCGAGCGAGAGGAGCGAAGATTCGACTCGACAGCGGACACGACCACCCCAACACCCTCTGGCCCACGACGGGAGGCCAGACGGGCGCTTCCCCTCACCAACCCAAAGTCGCCCGGAGCATACGCCCTTAGCCCCGGAAAGGCATCGATACAACTGGGTGCTGCCTGGTGCCCAGAGGTTGGCCGCTCGCGACGGATTAACCAATCCGCCATCCATCCCATCACCGCGCACCGCCGCTTAGGATTAAGGCTTTTTTATGTAGAGGTCTTCCTTCCTCTTAATCCGGGCGGTTAAGCCAAGAACACCGTTCCCTCAAATGAGGGTTTACGTTTTGTTGTTTTTATAGAGGGGTCTCCTCGCGGCCCTTGAAAAGGGTCCCCGGCCCAGAAGGGTTACGGTATTGGTTGCTGTTTGGGAGGAAATATCAAAATTTAGCAAACTGAAAGTAAAAAGTATGATTAGAACTCCGGTTCCGTCGCCTCTGATCCCCGAAGGTCACAGAAGCGCAGGGCCCGGATGTTGTTGAGGGCAGCCCGGGTTCCCCCTCCACCGCACTAGTGTGCGTCGGAGGGGGGACCACGAGCATGCCATGGGGGGAGGAAGAATGAGAATGAGAAAAGAGAAGAGTGGAGAGAGAAATAGAAGAGAAGAAGAAGAGGAGAGAAGAAAAGAATGAGATAGGAGAGAAGAAGAAAGAGCAAAGAGTTAGGAAGGAAAAGAAGAAGAGAGAAGCTAAGGAAAGAGAGGAAGAGGGTTAAGATGGGAAGAAGGGAAGACGGGAGCAACCGCGGGAACCCACGGCGAGGACGGACGTGCGCGGGCGTGCTAGGCGCACACTCTCTTTGCCTCTGCTCGGGTTGGATGGGAACCACCCCACCTTGGCCCCTGCTCGAGTCGTGAGGCCCCACCCACCGCGAGAGAACCGGGCGGTCGCACCATCCGCCAGGAGGGGATCGGAGTGTGGAGTGGGGAGGAGGGAGCGAACTCACGCGCTCATGTACGGCCTATGGGTTCTGGCGTGCTATCCCAAACCACCTTTGCCTCAGGCTCGAGACGGGGAGGTGCCAGGCTTCCCTTAAACCCCTGCCGGAGTTGGAGGGCTACCGCAAACAGCGACGCTCAGTCCGCAATGGGTGAGATTAGGAGATAGGGGAAAAACCTGTAACCACAGGAAGGAATAGAAAAAGAGAAGTAGAGAAAGGAAGAAAGAAAAGGGAAATGAGGGTAAGAAATGAAAGAGAAGGAAAATGAAAAACACTGGGTAAAATAAAAGGACAAAATCTGAAAAGGGTAATAAAAGGATAGAACCTGAAAAGGGTAATAAGAGGACAGAAGGGAGAGTGGAGAGGATAACTAGAGTAAGGGAGAGAAAAGAAAGTAAGAAAGGGACAGAAAGAGAGAGAAGGAAAAAGAAGAGGGAGAGGAAAAAGAGGGAAGATATTAAGAAAGAAAGAAAAGAAAAGAAGAGAAAAGCAAAGAAGAGAAAAGAAAAGAAGAGGAAAGAAGAGAAGGTCACCTGAAAATAAAAAAGTATTATTAGAACTCCGGTTCCGTCGCCCCTGATCCCCAAGGGTCACAGGAGCGCAAGGCCCGGAAGTTGTGTCAGCAGCCCCGATCCCCCACGCCCCACCATGGCGAGGAGGGGTGGCCCGGTGCCGCCCAAGAGGAGATAGGGGTGGGAAAGGAAGGGGAACCTAGTCTCGAACCGGGGGAATCCCCCCCGAGGATTTCCGCACGCCAGAGGATCACTCCCACATGCCCGGCCTCACACACAACCCGAAGGAAGTCGACTTTCGCGGCCGGGGTTGGGATGTTGCAATCATAGCGGCATCGGGCCCCGGGAAAGCATCCCCGGCGGCCGAGACCTGGCTTTCGTCACTTGCTCTATTGGTCCTCCGTCAAAACAGAAAATACGGAGATGTCCAGGGGTACCAACGGCGAGGTTGAGCGTGTAACGATGGATGACAGAGGCTCTCTGAGACGCATATCATCCGAGAACCACCCCCCTGAACAGGCTCCAGTTTGGACGCGATTTCACCTTCCGCCATCCTCGAGATGTACTCGAGGATGGTTCTTCCGCTACTCTCGTTCTCACCTTCTGCGCCGGAACCAGGGAGGTGGCCCTCACCACCAATTAAGGTACTTATCACTCTCTCTCTCTTCGACGTGGTGGTCTCCTGGACGGCAGGGAAGGACGGCCTCCAGGTGGTGGATGAGGGACCGAACGATTAAGCGCCGAGGACCACGTCCATGAAAGGAGGATGGATGAACCTCCGCGGCTTCCTTCCTGGTCCGCGTCTCCCGATCTGCGATCTCCAACGATATCCGGTGGGCTGAGATGGAGGACTCCGGGGTGTCCGTCCAGATGGTGAGGCTTCTTCGCTGCGTTCGTCCGATCCGCGACTCCCAATTTGTGGTTCCACGGGTGTCAGTACGGTGGGGTGACGGACTCCTGCGTGTCCACCACCTTTTCACTAGAGCTTGTTATTTCTACCTCGAGGGGTGGCTATTTCACAGTCCGCTACTTCCAGCACGATTATTTCTAACGTGTCGTTATGCGGGACCGACAAGGGCGTCGAAAACCGTCGAGAGAGTTCCAATTCAAAAGTTAGAGTGACCCCCTCTTCCTCGTCGGGGTCTAAATATCTCCTCGTTTCTTCTCGCGTCTTTCAAGCGAGTAGCGGCAGAAGAAACGAGGTAAGAAATTATTAGCTTCGTGAGCTTTTGGCGACATTTGGTTTTTCTGGACTTAATATAATCGACAAGTCGCGCGGATTAATGGTCCTTTGTCTAGCCGCTATAATGAGTTTGACGCTATCGATTCAAGACAATATGTGATGTCTATTGTGGTCGTCTCGCCCGTTACACAGGTGGTTTTTGTTATACCAAAAACATATTCTCGGTGTTGAAATTTTCGTATAGAAATAAACTATAATCCCTTATTGAAATAAAATCAGGATTTCTGGTTGAAACTAAATCAGAAATTATCATGAAAATAAAAGCGTACTTTCTAATTGAAATAAAATCCTAATTTCTAATTCACCGGAATTTTGTCTTGTTACAGTACATAACAGGGACTGACAGGATCGAAATATTACATCTGCTTTCTTAAAATTCTTAACAAATATATCAACTTTTCTGTGACAACTGCTATCATCACTATTTTTTATAGTGAACTATTGCGGTCTTTTTGTCAAAATTTAAATCTCGAAGGAGAACTACCAGTCATGAATCACATGTTTATATTTTTACAATCGACTGTAGAGCACGTTATACCAAAATTTAAATTTCATTTCTTTAGGTAGTATATGGTATTTATAAAGAGACTTTTTTTATAAGATCAGATGATCTTAATTGATAATTGACGTACTATTGAAAAGTGTATTAATCTTGACTAGTATAATTATATTACATCCGCTTTGCATAAAATCTTCCAATTGCTCTTGCTCAAATTTTATCAGAAACGTAAAGATTACTGTAGAAAGAAATAGCAATACTGATAACAGCCATCATAAGAAGGTTCATTTACTTGTTAAGAACTTCAAAAGAATTGTAAATGAATTCATTCATCCAGGTGTCATATTTCGACCCATTAACATGTTTCGATCATTACTGCAAAAACGATTACTTTCACTAAATTTGCGACAGCATCAACATAAGAATGGATTATTTTATCAGAAATGTTTCCGATATTGACACACTTATAACTTTTTTCAAAATTCCGTTTCATTTGTTTGACACTTAAGAATCTTTGAAAAATTTGATGGGCTTCCGAACTTGTTGAAAAATAACAGATGTCATGTTTTCACAATTTATTCGCTGCTTAAACTTCGCAAATCATTACTTTCAAATATAAAATACTTGATATGGTTGTGAATTAGCTAATCAACCTGAAAATATGTTGACCAAGTTTATTGTAGCAATAGCAGTATGGATGTTTCCCCCGTTGTCCATACGTCATTAAACACGATTACTATTTATTAGTATTATTATAATATTTTATTGCGAATTGTACTTATTGCAAATTTCTTTTATTCGACAGGATTTACCGGAGCATGTCAAGGAATTAATTTTAAGAATGAAAAATAGACAACCAACAGCGCCTTACCCAGCCAATCTGAAAAATTTTGCTAGGACTGTACATTTTTATTCTCCAGCTGCGAATGAGATGATTAGAAGGAGTTTTCTAAAATGCTTGCCATGTATTGAAACGTTAAACAATTGAGACTGTAAAAAAAATTATAAACCAGAAATTTCCCATGATGTAATAGACTATGTTTCCGAATTAGTTACAAATGAAAAGAAGAAGGAGACAAATTTAATTTTTAATATAACGTTCGATGAAATGAACATAAAGCGGTGGACATCCTACTGCAGTAAATCCCATGAATGGAAGGGATTAGTTGATTTAGGCGGACAATTACAAGAAGTAGACAAGAATGGTAAAGGTTTACAAGCCACCAAGGCCCAAGTATTTATGTTAGTAAATATAAATGGGGAATTTAAAGTTCCGGTTGCGTATTATTTATTAAATTCTCTATCTAGTGTTGAAAAGTCAATATTGCTCAAAGATTTGTTGATTAAGATGCTTGAAAAAACTATTAACGTTATGAGTGTTAGCTTTGATGGCGATGACTCAAACCGAAAAGCATGTAAGGAGCTAGGAGCTAATTTTGACTATAGCGTTAAGGACAATTTTCAGCCTTTCTTTAAACATCCGTCAAATTCAAACACAGTTTATGTTTTCTTTGATCCTTGTCACATGCTGAAACTCGTGAGGAATTATTTTGCATTGAAGGGTCCTATAATCTATGACAATGTTGAAGTCATAAAGTGGGATTTTATTTCTAAATTAAATGAGAAGCAATACGACGAATGTCTACACTGTGCATGTAAAATTAAAAAAAGACACGTAAATTTTCTCAACGAAAAAATGAAAGTGTATCTCGCTGCTCAAGTCTTGAGTAATAGTTGTTCTGCTGCTTTGAATATTTTAGAATATACTATAAAAGATAAAGAGTTTATGAGCTCCTCTAGCATAGCCAAATTTTGCAAGATTTTCAATGACATATTTGATGCACTTAATACGAAAAACTTATTTTGTAAAACTCCAGGAAGGAAAGCAATAAATAGTAATGACTTGGGTGATTTAAAAAATAAGATTGATGGCTGGATATCTTATATCCAAAAATTACAAGTTCACATCAAAATTAAAGTAAAACGTACAGCTAATTTTAAGACTGACAACAAAGAAAACTTGCAATCAGACTGTATGAATAGCGATGATTTCAAGATTATCCCTAAACCTGTGATAACTGCACCTGAAGTTCTAACCGATTTTATAGGCTTTGTGATATGTTTGACAAATCTGTACAATCTGTGTGAGAAACTTTTCAACGAAAAAATTATCGATACTTTCTTTCTTATAAAATTTCTCAAGATCACGTTGAAATGTTTTTTTCTATGATTAGGCGCATGAGTAGATTTTCCAATAATCCTACAACCGTGCAATTTCAATCTGCCTATAAAAAGTTGTTAAGAAGCAAAATAGATATATGTATACCAAGGTCAGCAAATTGTGTAGCACAAGATCAGACCTTTCTTATACGTGAAAAAAGTGATACCTTATCAAAAAATGATTCGAAACGAATAGTAAATAATGAAGCAAAAACTACAAAGTTAGCAAAAAAAGAATATTTTCCAACAAAAAATTATATTAGTTTGAACTATAATTTGATAGAACATGATTATTCTGCGTCAAGTAAATGGGTTGAAAGTGAATATCAAGATCACATTATTAATCACATTGCTGGAGCTGTAGTTCACTCCATTAAAAGATCTGTCCATTGTAAAAAGTGTCTCTGTATATTGAATGGAACAGTAACTTAAGAATCTGCATTAACAAAATTGAAGAATAGAGGTGGTTTAAATATCCCTTCTGACGATGTTATTTTAATTTGCCTCTATGCAGAAAAAGTCATGCGTATATATAAGGATTGTTTCGTATCAAAAGATATTAATTTCAAATTAGTTACCGAAACATTAAAAATGTTACCTCCCTCCATACTAGACAAAGACGATCATACCCTAGAGCAAGAACTAATGTATGATCATCGCTATCAGCTCATTTACTTGATAGTGCAAAACTATATTGATAAGCGTTTGAAACATGAAGGTGCTAAGTTATGTGATATTAAAAATAGAATTAGAATGCATTATACAAAGTTAACTATTTTCAAAGGCGAATGAAAAAGTAAAGTTATAAGTTTTTGACTGATTTATTTACAAAATGTATCTCGTGTTAGAAAAAATGTTGTAGTTTATATTCATAAGTATTTTATGTTGATATATAGATATATTGTTGAGAAATGTTTGCAAAAAAAATATATATGCAATTTGTACTTATCTTTTGCTTCACTGCATCCAATATTAATTTAATACTTTAAATTGGGATTGGATCTAATTGAAATAAATTATTTCTTGTCAAATAAAATTTTAATTAATTTTGAATACGGTAGTTAGTTATGTGCTTGAATAATTGGCTGATAATTTGAATAGATGTTATCTTTCCTTAAATCTTCCTTATTCATTTGCGCGTGCGCCAGTAGAAAGAGAAAGGAACGTTTCTATATCATCTTTCTGTTTCTATGACGGAGACGCTTTCAGCGCATAGCTCCTCTGCTCTATTCTCATACCTCTATGAGAATTACGTTTTTGAGCAGCTATTTTCTTTACCAGTGCTCAAATAAGTAGAGGCGACGCCTGTGCGAATTTTCTTATATATATTGTGACGTGGTATTTGGGAGGGTCGGGCAACCTCCACCACGTGCACTTCTGATCTTCCGTTGGGCGCCAGCCAGGATCGACCTGGCCGTGCTGAGTGCTGAAAAACTACGGAAAATACAAGTTGGGGACCGGAAAAATAAATGAAAAACTCCCGGAATCGACTATAATGTCACAAAACCGGATCTTTATTCCCGGCCGAATACCCCAAAAGAAATAACAACAAAAGAAATCGAAAATATTACTATGAACAATCTTAAATCTTACTACAAATTCTAATCCGGGAGAAATTCCAGCGAGTGAATTTCACCCGGCGTCACACGAAATGGCGGCCGGCACGCTGCCGGCTCGTCGCCTCTCTCTCGAGATCACTCTCTCTCACTCACACACTCTTTCCCACACCCAACCGGGAGGAACTCCCGGTGTCGACAGGAAGTCCCCCGGGGCAACCGCTTTCCGGCCCGGACGCCCGGGACCGGAACAAATACAAAAATAGAAAAAGGAAACGAAAGGGGGCAGGAAACGCGCCCTGTCTCCCCCGGAACTCTGCCGGCCACACGCCGGGCAGGAATCAAATAAAGAAATCTAATAAGAGTCAAGTTTTCTGAAGTGGACCACCAAAAATCAGCATATCGAATTTTCTAATTTTCTTTGGTGATAATTATTTATACATATGTTAAATGTAGGCGTAAAAAAAAATTTTGGTAATATTCATAAGAAACAAAGTTATGAATTTTTGAACATTGTCGCGGAGGCACTGCAGGCGCGTCGCGCGCGCGTTTTGTCTACTGCATAGTAGACGAAAGCTCGCCAGCCTGGCGCGAGCACGCGCGACGCGCCTGCAGTGCCTCCGCGACAATGTTCAAAAATTCATAACTTTGTTTCTTATGAATATTACCAAAATTTTTTTGCAGATATCAGTAGCTTAATGTTAAAGCTTTTAAATTTAAAAAAATATTGTTTTATCTCATCCAGAAGTTGGTTAAGTATCAAATTGTTTATTGCAAAATTAATTTTTTATAAATAAATTAAATTTTTTTAATCGCTCGATTACACTATTATATTCCTTTGCTAATGTTGTACTTACCATTAAATTTTGGTAAAGTTTTATTCAAAACTCGCTGAATAATCGCAATTTATAAAAAAAGTAGCCTAAAAACTAATTTGTTTATAACTTTTGTAAAAATAAAAATTTTTTTAAAAAATTTTAGGAGATTACATTTAACACATATATAAATAATTATCGCCAAAAAAAAAATAGAAAATTCGATATGCTGATTTTTGGTGGCCCACTTCAGAAAACTTGACTCTAAATGATAATAATAAGAAAAACACGTATGAAGAAAAAGCGAGGAGCTCTCTTAAGCCTCGCCCACGAACCTTTCTTAACCTTCCGGAACCTCTCTAACGCCTTCCGCTCGTCCTCTCAAACACCAACTCCCAAAAGTCAAGATGGCGAAAACGTCCGGGTGGTGCGGCGTTGAACGCGAGAATGACTCGCTCTGCGGTTCTCCTCGAAGAGGGGGAAGATCGACCGTGGATCGCAGCGCTGGAGCCTCGCCGGTCCGTCCGGTGCTGCCCTCCGAACTAATCGTAGCTCCCTAGCCGGCGCGGGACGGTTTGATTCCGGTTTCCCCCGGCTGACGTATTCCCGGGCGTCGTCTCTTCCGGAAAGTCCGGGTCCGGTGTTACTCCTTCCTCCGATGGGAGCAAGGGTCGGGCCGGTGGTTTTCCGCCCGTCCTTAAGGGTGCTAGGAGGGTAACTCCCTCGGAGTGACAGCCGGAACTTCGAATGGCTCCCGGTTGCCGCGCCGCAATATGGCCGTTCGTATTCCCGGCTTCACTTCCCGCGTTGTTCGGCGGTCGATTCCCGATCGATACTTCGGTGGACTCATGGAAAAAGAACGAGCGGCAGAAATGACAGGCTGGAGGTTATGTGTGGTTGCCCAGGGGGTACGAAGGTGCCTTACCGGTCACCCGGGATTCGGATTCCCCGATTCCCGCGTTCGACGCCTTTACCGGTAGGACGCTGCGTTATTTATTCTTTACTTGTGGATGGGGTTCGTAAAATCCCGATCATAATATAAATATATATAAATATATATAAATATATATAAATATATATATATATATATATTGTGACGTGGCATTTTGCCACCTCTCCAGGTGGGAGCACTTTTTTATTTTCTCTTTCTTTTTTTTTTTCTTGTTTCTTTTCTCTGTTTTTTTTTTTGCCTTTTCGTTATCGATTATTTTTATTAAGGATTACTATTGATTTTATTGGCGGCTATGGCGAAGTCCAGGGATCTCCCTGAGAGGAGGGGGACCCCTAAACATTAGTTAAGCGCCGATATATTTCTTTTCTTTACGTCTTTTTTTTTTCTCATTCTATTATCATGTTATTTTTTTCTTGTGCGTACCATGTCGAAATTGATTGTATTATATTCTTTTTTTTGTTCTGCGTTATTTCTAGGATGTAAGATTGTTATTTTTTTTTCTTTCGGAATTTATTGCGTTATAGTGCGAAACCGTGAGCGTTTACTTTAGCTCCATGTAAGAATAGGTGAGGGCACAGCCTCCCTTTTCTCCTACTCAGCAACCCTCTTTCCTCCCACGCGAATTCCCCCTTTTCCCTTTTTGGACCCTAAAGAATTAGTCCCGTTGCGGTACCCTCGTCCGCGGATCCCTTATCGCCGGACAGCCACGAATCGAGATCTACGCCGATAAGGAAGGCTCCCCAGCGACGAGTCCTAGGATAATGCAGAAATTTCGAGGCGGTTATCGACCCGAAGATCCACGGAAAGAGGTCAGCACCTCTTGACCTAATTGAGTTGCAGACCCCCCAGGAAGGGGAAATTGGAGCATGGAGGTCCCGCAAATTTGCGGTGACCTCCAGAGATACTTGGACCGCCGAGCCGTACCACGTAAATTTTCTTCTTGAAGTGCCGTGCCGACTTACAAAAAAAAAGAAAGAGAGAAAACGAAATTTTCTTTTCGCCCGCGTGGTTTTTCTTTTGTGTTGGAGTGTCGTGCCGAAGGAGTACCTGGAGCTGACCCCTCTGGAGCGGAGGCGAAGTGCCACCACGTCATCGGCGAGCCATCCGGCGACAAAAGGTAGCGAGAAGGGTGCCGCACCCATTCTCGTTTCTCTTTCCCCCTTTAGTACCCCCTTTGTAAAGTTTCTTTTGGTTCCCGTCCCTTTTTTTTTGATTTGGTTGAGCCCCCATCGCAACTTTTCTGTTCCCTTTTTTTGGAGTGTCCCCTCTTACCGTCGCTGTGCCCCGTGCGATCGTGTTGTAACACGGTTTCGCGTTCTTTTTTTCTTAACTTTTTTGTTTCTCTTGTATCGAGTTTTCTTTTTTTTTTACGTTATAGTTCAGA
This sequence comes from Gasteruption jaculator, assembly GCA_949825005.1. Taxonomy (NCBI): domain Eukaryota; kingdom Metazoa; phylum Arthropoda; class Insecta; order Hymenoptera; family Gasteruptiidae; genus Gasteruption; species Gasteruption jaculator. The sequence continues at coordinate 3,056,808 of OX463772.1, read as the reverse complement.
AATCTTCGGTCGCGTCCCCCCCGCTCCTCTCAGCGTAGAATCTTAAGTTTTCTTTTTTTGTGACTGCGCTATTTCTTTTTTTTTATTTTCGCTGCATTCTTTTTTTTTTTGTTCTCTATCGTTTACCGCGAATTCATATTTTTTTTCTTATTGTTCATTCAGTTCACGCTATTATTTTAGAGCTCTTTTTCTTGTATATTGTTCTTTTTTTTTTGTTAGCAATAAATTGCGCGTTGCGCCTTTTTTTATTTCCCGCGTGAGTCTCCTTTTTTTTTCTGAGAAGGAGGCAGGATCCCCTCTGGGACTCCTGCCCTCCCTGAGTTCGCCGAGCCCCCCCTTTACTCCCTCTCGTGACTATTAAGGTGTTTTTTTTTGTTTTGTGCATTTCCTTTTTGTTGTTTTCAGGTGTTTCTTTTTTTTTGTTGTCTCGTTTTCTTGCGTACCGCGTCAGGATCCCCAAAAAAGGATCCTGACTGGCGCCCAATAACCCCTTGGAGCTCTTACGAGCAAGGGTGCCCTCCCTATAACGACCCTTACCCTCACGGGAAGGGACGAAGGGGCAGGATTTGTAAACGCCGGTATCTCCGTGTCCACCTAGAAAGGGGAAACGGGGAGATCGGCGGTCGCAATATATATATATATATATATTGTAACGTTCCGGCAAGTCAAACTTGCTGAAACGTAATAATTATAATAATAAATAATTTTTGAAATATTATTTTAAGTTCAATCATCATTGATAAGAAAGTCCATGATGATTGAACAAGAAAATGGCCTCGGAGGTACAACCCGATCCGAGGAAAGCATGATAGAGGGTTCGACTCGCTCGATGGGTCGAACCAATACTAAATAAATAAATTATAATAATCGTGAAATAAACATCTTTAAGTTTCGATCATCATTGATCTAACGATCCATGATGATGGAAGTAAGTAAAATAACCTCGAGATGCACCTGATCCGAGGAAAATAAAATAGAGGATTCGACTCACTCGATGAGTCGAGTCGATCACAGGTGAATGAGTTGAGTGATTGACATCAATTCATTCACCGGAACTACATTGATTGGTTGGATTGTTTATGATCCAACTAATCTAAAACATTTAAGATTGAGAAACAATTAAAATTAAAACAACTATAATTGTAAAGTTCTATAACCTCAAAACGGATGCCGTTCTGAGGCGAACAAAGCTGCAGATTCAACTCACCAGATGAGGAATCTGCATGCAAATTATAATAATGAGCTCACATAATGAGCTCATTAGACATTTTTCACAGTAAAAATTAATTAATAACACTGATCCTATGAAGGATTTCAAAGAATCAGTGTCGAAACAAAAAGACATAACCTCAAAACAGAACATACTGTTTTGAGGCAAAAGAAAAGTCTTTTGATAAAAATTAATATTAAAAATAAGTATTAATTAAAATAAAACGAACCTCAAAGAAAGCACGAATTATCCAATTATAAAGAAGGCACAGTTTCCTTTTATTCTTTAAAGAAAGCACAGAACTGCATTCACTATGCACCTTGCACTTTGTACTTAATAGATTGCATACGCTATCTTTTTTACCTTTGATACTCGATGATGCAACTACAGGCAAGATGGCTGTCCTTGTTACAGTAGCGCCTGTGCTGTCTGAGAGAACTAAGAACTAAATTCAAATTCAAACTAGATTCAAAATTTAAATTTGAATTAAGAAATAAAGTCGGTACAACGATAAGGAAAAAAATCGTTAACGACGATAACAGAAAAATTCGTTATGACATCGGTTAAGCGAAAAATCCGTTAACCGAGAGTCATGATACGGAATCAATTGAGGGCGTGTCTAACTGCCCCTTGAAACTCTTGAGCAGCCTATAGCAGGCGCGGACTGCGCGACTGACGGTGCGCCATTTGAAATACTCCAATGAGACACGAAACGTGCGAGATTCAAATGAGCCAACTCCGTCAGGAAAAACCAATCACGGTACAGAGACCGATGGAAAGGGAAAATAGCGCTTTCCGCACGCTCTGAAAAGAGTATAAAAGGAGGAAAAATCGACAAGATCCTCAGATTGATTCTGCTATCATAACGATACAGAATTACATCTCACTAAGAGATTCTTTCGGGGATCTGGGGTAAAAGCCAGCTCCTCCAAAGGACTCTAATATTCCCAAAGTCCTGATAATTTCCTTTCCTGAATCATTATCCTGTACTTGGGAAATCTCAGGTCTTCTGCGAGGCTCCTAGCACTACGCCTAGCCCCTCGTAGAGGATTTAAGAGACAGAAGGCTCCTAGCACTACGCCTAGCCCCTTCTGTTTCTGAGAGGAACCTAGTTCCAACCTAATCCTTAAAAACTAAGGATTCTCAAGTCTTCTGCGAGGCTCCTAGCACTACGCCTAGCCCCTCGTAGAGGATAAAAAGGAATCGGAGGCTCCTAGCACTACGCCTAGCCCCTTCGATTTCCAGAGGAACCTAGTTCCTATTTCTTACTTTCCCAATCCCTAAAATTAGGGATTCTCAATTCTTCTGCGAGGCTCCTAGCACTACGCCTAGCCCCTCGTGGAGGATTTCAGAGATCGAAGGCTCCTAGCACTACGCCTAGCCCCTTCGATTTCTAGAGGAACCTGATTTCCTCCCATTACCCATATCCCTCGGATTCCAGATCCTCTCGCAGGGCTCCTAGCACGGCAAGAGGTGGGGGATAAAGGAATTAAATCAGAAGTCGTTTTTTAAGACTTCTTTTCCATTTTTACTCTTATTCAAATTTAAAGGAAAAGAAAATTTTATGTAATAAAGTTTTACCTATTCCCACACTGATACTCAATTTCACACTTTAGTATTAAGTCTTCACCGATAAAGAAGTTCACACTCGTTATCGACTAAAAATCCTAAGTTACTCGCTCTATTTTACCCGTCCAGTACACGAACCTTATTTTTAGACTAATTCGCACGCACGACCACTACGAGAGTGGGAGAAATAAATCGTGACGTCACGCGAAACGTCTCAATATATATATATATATATATATATACAGGGTGTCCGGCATAAGGTGTCGATGCCGAAAGGTGGTGATAGGGGATGAAAAATGGAGACGAAAAGTCCAATACCATTTTTCAAAATTCGGATTAATTACCGAGTTATTAATTAAAACGTTCGACCAATCAGAACGCCGAAGAGGCAGTACCAAAATTTTAGACCCGGCCTTACTTGCCGGCGTGACGTCAAACAATAATAAGTAGTAGAAATAAAAATAAAAGAAGTAAGACAGTACGTCAAAATATTCCAAATCTGACATCTGTCATTGTTTTCATTTCTACTACTACACACTACAAGGTCTGTAATGTATTGTCATTGGACAACAAAGTAGTAGTAGTAGTAGTAGTTATTACTACTACTTTGAAGAAAGAAATAATACATAAGAAATAAAATGGCGAAAATCAAAAGCTTGAAATTCTTATTTGTATTATTTTTTTCTATTCCTACCACTACCGCTATTATTATTATTATTATTATTATTATTATTATTATTATTATTATTATTATTACTATTATTATTATTATTATTATTATTATTATTATTATTATTATTATTATTATTATTATTATTATTATTATTATTATTATTATTATTATTATCATTATTAGCATTATCATCATCATCATCATTTTCACTATTATTATTATTATTATTATTATTATTATTATTATTATTATTATTATTATTATCATTATTAGCATTATCATCATCATCATCATTTTCACTATTATTATTATTATTATTATTATTATTATTATTATTATCATTATCATTATCATCGCCATCGCCATCATCATTATTGTTATCATTATCATTATCATCATTAATATTATTATTACTGATATTATTTTGTTAATGATGATGATGATGATTACTATTATTATCATTATCATTATCATTGTCATTGACATTGTTATTGTCATTGTCATCGTCATCGTCATCATCATTACTATTATTATTATTATTAATATTATTATTGTTATTATCATTATCATCTTCATCATCATTAATATTATTATTACTATTATTATTTTGTTAATGATGATGATGATTATTTTTATTACCATTATCATTGTCATTATCATCGTCATCACCATCATCATCATTATTATTGTTATCATTATCATCATCATCATCATCATTAATATTATTATTACAGTTACTATTTTGTTAATGATGATGATGATGTGATGATTACTGTTATTATCATTATCATTATTACTATTATTACTATTATCATTATCATTATCATTGTCATTGTCATTGTCATTGACATTGTCATTGACATTGTCATCGTCATCGACATCGCCGTCATCATCATTATTATTATTATTATCATTATCATCATCATCATCATCATTAATATTATTATTATTATTATTTTGTTGATGATGATGATGATGATGATGATGATGATTATTATCATTATCATTATCATTGTCATTGTCATTATCATTATCATTATCATTATCATTGACATTGTCATTGTCATTGTCATTGTCATCGCCATCGGCATCGCCATTATCATCATCATCATCATCATCATTTTTATTATCATCATTATCATTATCATTATTATTGTCATTGTCATCGCCATCATCATCATTTTTATTATCATTATCATCATAATCATCATTAATATTATTATTACTATTATTATTTTGTTAATGGTGATGATGATGATGATGATTATCCTTATCATTATCATTACCATTATTATTATTAATATTATTATTGTTATCGTTATTGTTATTATCATTATAATAATCATTGTCATCATCAACATCATCATCATCATTACATGATGATTTTATTGGTGTGTGCTACCTTTTCCACACCACCTTGCGGTAGATAGCAAGGCGCGCTTTTTTTATAGTGGTTTCCCCAGTAGGCCTAATCCACTTTCGTACCTAGTGTAGAAATTGTTCGAAGTGCCGTCCTCTTTCCCGAAGGCAGAGTTCGGCCCTTCGAACAATGTCTCGCGTCGCACGACGCGCCATATCTGGCGTAATGGTACGGAAGGCCGCAACAATTGCTTCACGTACCTCCTCTTCGGTACCATTACGTCTATCCTCAATGAGGTTTTTAATATAGCCCCAGACGAAAAAGTCTAGGGGCGAAAGGTCTGGCGACCGTGGGGGCCAAACAATCGGGCCACCGCGACCTATCCATCGATCAGGATAATTCCTGTCGAGGATGTCGCGGACTTGACGTCGAAAATGTGCCGGTGCTCCGTCGTGCTGGAAAATCAATTCCAGTCGTACGTGCAGCGGCACATCTTCGAGCAATCCTGTTAGAATATTTTCTACAAACACCGCGTAAATGTCGCCATTTAAACGCGGAGGTAGAAAATAAGGTCCGATCTGAAAAATTAATGGGCACATTTTAGTACGTTTGATTGGTATTAAGAGTTGTTTTACACTTTAAAAGTTTTACTCACCACTTGGTCGCCCACTATTCCGGCCCATACGTTAATGGAATAGCGATATTGAAATGCGCCTTCCCTAACAGCATGGGGGTTCTCTTCCGCCCAGTACAAGTAGTTTTTGGAGTTGCAGACTCCATTCGGGGTGAATGTCGCCTCGTCGCTCCACAAAACTGTGTCGGGGAAGGAATCATCCCGCCGACATTGCGCAAGGAACCCTGTGTGAGACAAAAAATAATGATTAGGTTACAGTGATTGGTACCACATTTACAAACAAGTAATAGTAACAATATTTACCTCCACAAAAATTCACTCGATGTTGGTAATCCCGGGGTAACAGTTGTTGCACTCGCTGGTAGTGGTACGGGTGCAACCTGTTCTCTCGCAGTACGCGTTGCACTATGTATCGCGAAATACCTAGTGCGTGTTCAGCACGGCGTATGCTGCACCCAGGATTTTCCGCGAAGTGATCCAAAACCTCTTCATCGCGGACTCTGCGATGTAACGGTCTTTCACGCGCTTGTCGCATGAAACACCCGGTGTCCCGTAGCCGTTGGACAACACGAAGTATTGTCCTGTCGCTAGGATGTCGACGATCCGGATGTTGTTCTGCGTACAAACGAGCCGCGACCGCGGCGTTTTCCCCTGCTAACGCGTAAGTTAACACCATATCGGTGTACTCGGGAAACGTGAAATCCATTTCGGTATCTTTATCGTTCCGAAATTAGACCGTGAATAAAGAAGAGGACTGCGTTATACTCGAATTTAGAAAAAAAACAGTTGAATTCTTGCATACATTGTTGCAGATGATCAACTGTTTTTAAAAGTATTTCCTACATGGCAATGACCTACAATGCACTTTTTTTT